>KK117187.1:176983-187061 GCA_000611955.2 Stegodyphus mimosarum
GCATTTATTAATTCCCTCAATTAATAGAGGCTAAGCGAAATTGCGTTTAAAGAATACAAGAGAAACAATTACAATTTTTCCATCCATAACCCCGTTATTCTGAAACGGAAAAAATTATATTGCAATGTACTATCGATTATCCGGCTAATGCCGGAAAATTAAAAAATACGAATAATCCAAATCAGTACTTACCATGCATATTGTATGGGTTCATTTTGCAAAAAAAACGAACATGCAAAACTTGCTTAGCATGGAGAACGAGTTGTATGAAGTAATCTTTGAAATTAAACCTAAAGACAATAATTCAGTGAGTTTTAGAGCATGCTCGGGCTTGCACGAGTTCGTTTTTTTTTTTTTTTTTTTTTATTTCGTGCACAGCATTAAGAGTGCGCGCATGGGCACCGACAGGCAAATATAATTCAAAAACCGGATAATCGAGAGTATACTGCCCAACCAGCGTAGCAATTTTATCGCGGAAACGGGAAGGCAAAATTCACAAGGCAAATGAAGGGTAAATTGCAAAAATCCAAGAAATTTTCGTGGCTGCGATTTACATAAATACATTCGCGGACAGTGTAATAATTTACTTTGCAGAAAGAGAACATTTCTGAGGATAGAATTCTGATTATACACTTAGGATTACTTTGTAAGGTTTTAGTTTAAACTAACAAAGTTTTATGTTAATTTCTGTTTCCTGTGAACTCTTATTTCAACTTCCCGTTAGAATGAGCACGCGATTCAGCTTTATGCTAATTTGAAGTGGAGCCAAGTTTTGTTTCTCAGTGTGAGAGAGCTTTTAGTCTCAGATCACTTCGGCTCTGTTCAACGTTCGCCTGACTAGTTAGTATTTAAGTTCTAAGCCTTAGCGCTGTTACTCTAATACATATTGAAGTAATCTAAGTGCGTTAGTATTAGCCAAATCTTGCTACACACCATTGATAGTTTAGAAGTAGAGACCAACCTCGCGTTTAAAGCTCTGAGAGCAACGACTACTTAATTTTCTACTCAACTTTATTTTAAATTATTCGATTGTTCAGTTTAGACCCAAGTGCGGTCATTATTTTCTGTTATCCCTTCCGAGTTGGGAAGTGGCTGTAAATAGTGGTTTAATAAAAGGGTAATTTTAAGCCCTTCTTACGTGCAGTTATTCTACCACTGACACAGAACATAGCTGCATTCAGCTCCCTGTTCGAGACCAGGACTTTGACACTGTTACGACAATATTCGCCAAAAGTATGCACAGAACACTCAGTCCTGATAACTTGAATTACTTCAAGTTAAATTCACATTTATAAACCAATCAAATTCTGGAAGCGAATTCAACACCACTTAACTAGCCGGTGGTTTGTGTGACGTTATTGGATGGGAAAGCACACAAGGGCTCTCTGTCTAAGGAACGAATGCCTTCGTGGTAGACATTCTAAAGAAAACTGGTTCGTGTTCATGTTACACCCGAGAAAAACCATAAAAACCAGTGATACAGTAGCATGTTCGCCTGGGTTCGAACCCAGATCGTACTATCAGCGTACAGCGGTCTTAAGTGCTCGGTCTCTGGTGGAGGAAGGACGATATTTAAACTACAGCGTACCGCAGATAAACAGATTTTCTTCAATAAGTAGCAAATTTTTAAAATAGAACCGTTCGGTAGTGAAGTTGCTAATCAGCACTGACGAATTCAACGGAGGCTTATATCGTAAGATTCTTTCAAAAAACCTTCGAATATTAAAAGCTACGATTTGTTTTTTTTTTAAATAGGATAAGCATTAATAAGATGCTACTTTTCTTTAGATTCATCTTGAATATTATTAGATAATGTTTATACTAAAATGATTTAGGTATAAAAATAACCTAACATTGATAATAAAAATTTTAAAATAATAAGAAAGAATTCGAATTTCGCGGATTAACTCGACATTCGAGAAAAAAACTGATATTTGGGGAATCTTAGAAAATCCCTTAAAGTTCATGAAAACAATTGCAAAAATTCGCATCGTGATCAAATTATTATTCTAATTATGTTGTTCTATGATAAAGTATAAACTAATTATGGTTAATGAAAATCGGTTGTTTAAATTTTAATGTTACAAATGTCTTTGACAGAATCCTTCTAAAATTCTAAGACCGGTACGTTACATAACCTAACCAAGCGTTTGTCACTAGTGTGATTAGCAAGTGTTGCTCTTCAGCGAAACGTAAGGTCTTTAATTTACCGTATATTATGGCATAAGCTCAATTTTAGTACAAAAAAATAAGATCGAAATTTACGGGTGCGGTTGTACGTCGGGTATAAAAATGATACCTTTAAAAATAAGGAAAAGAAGTGCATACAGATATTAGATTTCTATATGTACCAAAACGCTCTTCATTTAAAAGAAATGACACAAAAATTTTCATTATCGGATAATTTCTAATTAGAGTACAATTTTCTTTACGTAAAGCATATTAATTATTGTGCTTTCATTCATACACGTTTCATTCATTCATTCACATCATGAATCTGACTCCTAATTCCGCGAATACATTGGGGTCAGAAGTCCATTCTCATACGAAATTATGTCTCTCTTTTCTCGAAACCCTAAAATAACATTCTTGTGCACAGCTGCATTGAATACCACTCTCACCTTTATAGAATTATTTACTTCCTGAAGCATTTTACCCCCACATATATTGTTCCGCGTATCGCTTGTCAATTCAGTAAACCATTGTTCCAAAATCTAGGGAAAATCTTGGAATGAATATCTTTAAAAGATAAGAGCATCATGTATGTATATGTCGGATATCTTAAAGAAAAGGGTGCGCTTTATACGGCGAATATATCTAAAAATGTAAAATTGCATTTTGAAATTACAGGTGGGCGTTATATACGGAATATACGCCGGAATATGCGATATATTTCACGTATTCGCATGCAACTTAAAAATTAAATTTTCATTTAGTTCTTAAATAAATTTAAATGATGCAAATTAAAATACATTCATGTTATTTTACTTGAATAATCTATCTGATCGACACGATTTTAAATGCATTTAATTTATAATAAGGCTAACTAACATTTTTAATGAACTTTGGCAGCCTAACTGCAATTAATGAAATATATTTCGAACGTCATCTCTATAGCGTACTTCATACAGAAATGCTCAATTTTTTATTTAATAATCGTATTTAATATAAACATGTGACTAAGTTCTTCACCCACCCCCATAACAGAAATAGAAATGTTGTGTAAAGTTTCAGATTTGATACTGAATAAAAGAATATGAAACATTTTCTAACGCATTTTTATTGAATACTTTGAAAAGGAGAATTTACAACCTGTCAAACACAGTTTAACACTAAACCAAAGGAATCCTGTTAAAAAGAGGGTAAAAAGAGAGTAAGGTTAAAAAGAGAGTGTAGGGGATATGTCTTCTAAAGTAAGCATCTCGTTCAGATTAATCGTGTTCTTAGTGAAAAATTTTAATCTTAAAGATTATTTGCTTTTTAACAGGATTCTCTTGGTTTAGTGGCTAATATCTTTATTTTGATTGAGTATCAGTTAATGATTTGAATCTAGCAAATAATTTGACGCTTACTTGGAAGTAAGATGAAACACTCTCTCTTATTTTAGTTACTGTTAATTGATGGTAGACTGGTTTATTCCCTTGATAAGTCGATTAATCTGCTATCAATAACAATTACTGGTTTTTCAATACTTAAAAAGTTTACTTTTGATTTTGGCATTTTTGCGATTTAATTTTTCCTTAACTGTGTTTAAAGCAAGGAGGACTGAAAATTCTATTAATTTTTTTAAATTCTGAAAAATACCTTTTCAATGATTTTTTTTTAAATTGAATTTCCGTTGCTTGGAGATGTAACATGGAGAGTTTTCTTTTTATAATTTATGGTGAATTAAAAGGTAAAGAGATATTTGAATGTGAAAATAAGATTGCTTTTGCATTGTAAATGCTACATGTGTTTCAGTTTGTCCGAATGTTAGTAAAGAAAATATGCGTGAAGAGTTTGATAGAGAATTGAATCTATCGAAGACTCACATTGAGAAAAGGTCAAAGATTCATGAATTTTTGGAATAAAATTCTTGAATTGAGAACTGCTGCAGGAAAACAAATGTTTCCAAATTTAATATTGTGATTCGCTATTTCTTCAGCTACAAAGAAAAAAATTTCTAGCAGTGGCAATAAATAGAAGTAAACTAACAAATCAATGACAAATACCTTTGACAAATGCTTTGGCAAAAGAAAAACTCAAGCATTTATCACTTGAAGATTCTACTTTTTATGCAGTTCCATTAGCACTATTTATGCAAAGTTAGCAAAATCTTAAACAAGAGACTAAGCGTTTCTCTTCCCCGTAAAAATGCATAAGAAACATACTAAATAAATGGAAATGCATTACTCCATTAGTTTATACACTAAAATGGGATTTATACGGTAAATTAAGTTACATGTTAAACGTCCGGTTTACAGCTGGAATGAACTACAATTGCATGTCTTAACATTCATAAAATGACGACAGAGGTGAACTTTAAAACACTCGCAATATTTACACAACTATTAGAACACGAATTAATTTAGCACTTGCGCACTAATCTAATCTGTGAAAATATAGTAATATTGTAAATTGTTTCAAATAAAGACAAAAAAGGTAAATAAAAATTGAATACCTTTTCTCTAAAACTAATATTTTTTTTTCGTGCATGAAATAGGACACGAAATATTTTTTAGTGGATAATCAGCCTGTATTAACAGAGTTAGTAAGAAATCACATTTATTTTTCTGCGACGTCGGGATAACTGAACATTATTTGAAGTTACTTTTAATATATGCCCAAATACTATGTTAAATAATTAACAGCGCTAAATACTATGTCATTATCACCGTCTGCAGAGTTTGGCAAATTTCCAATTCACGGCGCGCGTTTTCGTTTATCTTCTGAAATGGGACAGTCCATCACTTATCGATAATGTAACAACAAATTCAAACACAGAAGTGTGTACTTACTTCTTAAAATTAACGATATTTCTCGACAGCAAGCAGTTTTATTGAATGTATATCGTTAATGAAAGACTTTAATGCAACATCTGCGTTATATGTATCCTATACGTATTTTTATCTGGAAAAATTTATTTTTAACGTACTTCCACGGCACAAAAAGCCATATCGACTTATCTGTTAAAATATCGACTTATCCGTCGTAAAATATGTCATTCGACAGATGAGATTGCTTGCTTTATTTCCTTAAACATGGACCCCAGACTGTATTTCCTGAGGGAAAGAAATAAATGCTTCTTTACAAAGTACGTAATATAAGGATTTAGAAATATATTTTATTAATAATAGAGCTACAAAAAATAATCAGTTATACACAGAATGACACTGGAAAGCGCGAACATTACGTAACGGTGTAGGGTTTAAGTGTAATCTCTTAATCTTCTTGCTAAACATACGCTGTGAAACTCTATGTGGAGGACAGTCAGCAAATCTAGGCTATGTCCTTTAGTATTGAAGAACTACAAAAGTCAGAAGGAGGGTTTAAAGGACCCTTTAATTCAAATAATTATAACTCTCCAACTTGAGATAAGCCACTACTTGGGCTGAACTAAAATAATATGAAATAAAGTGTGTTAACAATTCAAATGCCTAAGCTTAACCTTAAGTAGGACGGCTAGGGAAGCCTAACTCTCAGTGAAATGCAATAATGCAAATTTCACGAGTAAGAACTAGTAAATGAAATTGCCTATGAAGGCGAACTTCACTAGACAGAGAAAATCTTTGCGCGCACAGCCTTACGGCGATAAATCCAAGACTCTGTCCCTTTTCCTCGTTAACTCCTGCCTTTTAAACTGCTATCAGATATCTGCGATTTGCATAAATATCTCGCTCGCGCTAAATTCGGGCAGCAACTGAAACTTTGAGATATCGATAGGAAAGTTCAAACTCAAAATAACTTGATTAGTTAAAATAATGAATGCTACAACGGTATATTAAGCTACAAACAACTTTGTAATTTACTTATCATGAATCAATAAAATGATTAACAACGTGCTTTTGCCATAAAAATGTTTTCCAAAAACAATGACAGTTTTGCAACTTGTGCAGAGGGAGTTACACGTTTTTTAACATTGAGCACCATGATAATGTTGCCTTGAAACACGCGATAAAAACGTGGATTAAGAAACTGGATCGGCTGCGAAAAGAACACTAAGAGAACTGCGAAGTGTTCGTTCCCATATAGAATATCTGGAGACGCAATCTTACACAGCACACCGCGTTCATTTCAGACGCAAGCAGATGCAGTTGTGTTGTCTAGAGAGAATGTTCGCCGAATTTTCCACCAAGATTTGAAATTTTACTCACGCAAGTTGCAGATTGCGCAACTAACACAAAACGATCATCAGTTGCGTTTGAAATTCTGTGAATCAACGCTAACTTAGCTTTACGAGGACAGTGACAGAAGCTGTGAATATCAGATGAGGCCCACTTTTATCTGATAAGCTACGTGAACAAGCATTATCATTACAGAATACCCTCAGGAACTTCATGAACGCCTTTTAGACAGTAATAAGATGAAGATACAGTGTCTAGTTTCGCCACACGGAGTCATCGGATGTTACATTTTCGAAATTGAAAGACAAAGCGCAGTGACTACCACTTCCGAGCACTATATTGGGATACTGAAAACTTTCGTTTCACCTGCATTTAATAGATTTCCTTAACTTCAAGAAGCCTGCTTTCAACAGGATGATGCGACCGCACATACTGCAAAGCAGACCATAAAAGTTGTGTGAGAATTGTCTGGTAACGGTGTTTATCTCTCGATTTGGTGACATTTCCTGGCCACCAAGATAGATTTGTCCGTATGTGATCTCTTTTTTTGAGACCACCTTAAAAGTCTGGTGTGCACGTCTAGGCAAAGAACAAGGGATGAATTGAGGCAAAGTATTAAAGACGAAATTCGTACCATCCCACCTGAAATATTATAGCAATCAATGACGTATCTCCATGATAGATTACAATAATGTAGAGCTAGCAAAGGACTTCATCTAAAGGACGTGTAACGTTGTACTATCTATTCGTTGTGTAGAAACTGGAGAATAGTGACTGCACTGAAGAAGGGTTAAAACTATCCTTTATTAAACTCTTTAAATTATTCACAATGCGTCAACATACTACGCCTCTGCTCGTGACGCTAACATACTACGCCTCTGCTTGGGTGGTAACTGAAACAGTAGAATCAAAACTCAAGAATTCAAGATATTAACAAGTAGTGGAATTAAACCACAAGGCTCATACAATCCTATATCCTACAGCGAGTAGATGAGTCTAGTGGCAGCAAGATAATAGCAATTAAGCCACGTCTAACCAGCAATAAATGCTAAGCCGAAGCTTGCGTTACAACCACGCCCAGAGATTTTTCAAACTCTATAACTTCCCCTACTAGAACATCGATATTTAAACTTTTTCTCCCACTGGTAGAATTTGCATTCCTTACGCGCGCTACCAAATTTAAATATTCTGGCACTGACAGTCTGGAGAATGAAGGCTTATAGGAAAGTAACTTAAAATTAAATTTAACTGGTTATTTAAAATAAATATAAATCCCTATAGACGTGATTTCCCAAACATGATATTCTGGATTACTGCACCTTAAATGGCAGGTTCCAACGGTTTACGTTCTGTTATTTTTATTTTTTATTTGATTTCTCATATATCTGGGGTCATTGTTTCCGTTTTTCCGAGTCACCCTCTGCACTATTAATCAACTCTACAACATATTAAAAATATTTAAATTATTAAAAAGTGCGTTTATTACTTTTCTGTACCGTAATGTATAGCTCTAAAGACAAGAATGTTCTAAATTCCATGCAATGAAATTATGCATCATTAAAGAGAAGATATTGTGGAAAAGCAACATTAAGCTGTGCACAAAAGAAGTAAGAATGTAAATCGTAGTAGGAACTAAAAACTAGCACGAAGAAGGATGGATCACATTTTTACCTTTGGTACAAGAAATTGACATCAGTTAAATTTCACCCAAACCAACTGGCATAAGCCCAGTTCACACCAACGCCGTCACGCGTTCGGGCGGAAAACCTTGACCAATCAGAAGCGAACTCAGAGGCGGAATTTTCCGGACGATCAGAGGACACGTGAGTTGACTTTAACTTCAACTTTTCGACGCTTGACGCGTCAGTTTCAGGCATCTCGTTTCAAACGTCCAGTTTATACCACGGTTTTTAAATGATTGCGTTTTCAAAAATTCTTCTTGATGAAAAAGTCAAATGGACTAACCTTAATAAAAATTTCAGATAATAATAAAAAAATACATATGTTAATAGAATAAATAACTTTATAAATTCTTTAAAGGAAAATTCTTAAGTTTTTTAGCAGTAATAAACCTTAATAACCAACCGTAAATTATATATGGTTGATAATTTTTTACAGAATAGTCTAATGCAATAGATTGTTGCGAGAAAATAGTGATGGATTTCGAAATTTCAGATGTTGAATTTTTTTTAACATATATCTACATCAATTTAACGTTGCTCTTATTGCCTAGTGGATAAAACGTTGGCTTCTTGAGTTAGAGATTTTGGATTCAAGTGTCACCAGGAGTGGTGTTGTAATGGAGATGATATTTTTTTTAAAAATATTTACAGAAAATATTATCTCTAGTTTCAGAGTAGCCCAGATGTTTCTTCAGTTTCCTGAACATGAAGTGTTAAAACCATGCTTACCCACAAGGTACCGTAGCGCGGAGGTAACACGTTCAAGTAGAAAGTTCAGCGGCTACTAGAGATTTGTATTGCGGGTTTCGGGCCTTCGTTTTTCCTACCTTTGATGATGGAGTAAAAACTTTCTTCTTCTTTGAGAACATCGGCTAACGGACAAATAGTTTTATTCCCCGTTTGGTGGATGACCCTCCGAAGAAATCATAGATACACCAAATGATAAAAGATTCATCCAGACTTTCTTACAAAACGAACAACATGTTTTATTAATATAACAAAGGAAATTAACCGATAAAAGATTAATTAGAATCGCAAATGAATTACAATTACGGTAAGCAGCGCTCAACATCTCTGCGTTCGCTGATAACACCTGCTGTCTCTTTTTTGAATAACCAACGTTTTTTTCTTTCTGATGTTGCCATTCCGAATAACACAATCTTTTCTTTATTCATAATGGCTGATTCCTACTAGTCCCTCCACGAGAAGCACATTCGTCACCATAGAGACAGAGTTCAGAGAAGGAGATCCTGAAAATACAGTAAAAAAAACAAGCAACACAGCTTCTATTCAACCAATGAATTATTGGTGAGAGCTCCAAAATATGCAGCTCCCCCAAAATGATTTAATGAACACATAATTAACACAAAAATGTAAAGACATGAATATACACACACGGTCAAAAAAAATATACTACAATATTAAATTATCACTGTTGGAAGTATTTTTAATTTACGTAGTGAAATAGGCTTTCTTTATAATTTGATTTTGCTTATGAGTTGACTGTTAATCTCGATAAGGCATCAGCATTCCCATGTGAACTGCCTTTGCGGTATGTGACAGTCATATTGTAACGTTGTAATGCTAAGGCCCAACGAGACAGCTTAGCACCATGAGGCGCACTTTGAGTCAAATAGGTGAGGGGATTGTGGTCGGACACGATCTGTACTTTGGCACCGAAAATCCAAGTGTCAAATTTTTTCAAAGCTTCGATGACGCAAAACGCTTCTCTTTCGATGGTGGACCATCGTTGTTGACAAGGAGTTAGCTTTTTGCTAAAAAATGCTATGGGCATTTCTTTGCCATGTTCATCATTTTGAGCTAAACACGCTCCAATTGCAAATGCAGATGCATCTGTATAGAGTTGGAAGGGCTTGTCTATGTCCGGAGTATGTAGGGACGGCATTTTAATCAGCTCTTCCTTAAGTTTGTTGAAAGATGCCTCTGTATTAAAGTCCCACGGAATATTATTTGGAACGCTCTTTTTCGTAAGGTTTGTCAAAGGCAAAACTATTTCAGAAAAATTTGGGATATAATCCCTATAGTAACTTGCTAACCCTAAAAGACTTCTAA
>KK117188.1:0-76189 GCA_000611955.2 Stegodyphus mimosarum
ACAACGCAATTCATATTTGTTTAAACTACTAGTATTTTACAGCTTAGTATATAACAAAAGAAAGCCGTAAAGGTCATTGTAATCATGAAATGTAGTTTGACTCGTAATTGAGTTTCTTAGCTTCCGCTTTTTTGTTTTAGAAGAGAGATTAACTTTAATTGCATTCTTTCAATTTACAACAACGACAGAGGGGAAAGTATATAAAATTGCATGAAAAAATTCCGAAATTGGAGACATATATTTTAGTTTATATTGTCACTCTGCGTCTATTTTGTGTTTGTTAGAAATTAAGATTTAAATTTAATCCGTCGAGCTCCTGCAAAATAAAATTGTTTAAGTTTTTCACTAATTAAAAGGTTTTTTTTTATGCCTTTATGCTGTTTTCATATTGTTGACATGTTAACTTACTTGAATGTGAAGTATTGCAACTTTTGCAGGTTTTCTTAACGTGATCATGTCTCAACTAGCGCAAGAGCATTTAGGAAACGTACACTAGGCGTTATTAAAACAACAAATTGGTATAGTGGCCAACCGCCCAACCGGTATAGTGGTTAGCGTTGCTGACTGTCGTGCCGAAGGGTCCAAGTTCGAATCCCAGAGAAGGCATGGATGTTTGTAAATGTGTAATGTCGGTGCGGCATGGCGGCACTCTAAATATATGGCGGGCCGAAAATCCTCGTGTGTGGTTTGGTGGAAGGGAAGAGGGGTGGGAAACTCTCGGACCAGTGCCCCTGAGATGTTCTCCATCAAAATTGGGGGCAAAAATCGCACTTTCACCTGTAAAGTTCTCAAGGCTGTTGTCAACGACAAACGTAAACTATTGCATCTTTGCGAAGAGGTAGTTCAGGGGCTTGGGCTGATGCGGTCAGGGAAGTTATAAGGTATTTCTTCCGCCTTCTTGGTGTAGGGGTCAGCACGCTCGGCGCGTATTCGGGAGGTCCGTGGTTCGAGTCGCGGCGAGGGCATTGCTCATTTCTTCATCTTTTCTGCTTTCAAAAAAAAAAACCCTAATGTCTCTAATGTCACAAATTGGTAACTATATGGTAATTATGTTAAGTTCTGCAACGAGCAGTAGCATGTCAAATATCAATGTTAGTGGTATTGTCACGTAATACGTAAGGAACGCTCCATAAAGATTGTACTAATAACGTGTAACAACAGCGTTCAACATTACAGCTACATACTGCGACAAAGTGCAACAACAGCAAGTCTGATATAACGTACTGGGACTTCCGGGTTACGACTAAAATGTAATGCAAAAGAATAAGCACATCGCGTTACAAAAAGTATTCTAAATTACGTCTACGTGTTACATTCTATAAAGTACAACAGTTAGTCAAATTATTAATAGCAATTTTCGGGTAATGTGTAAAGAACGTTCAGGAATGAATAAGTTGTTGGTTGCTGGAAAGTTAGATAATTGTTCTAAATGCAACCTAAATAACGCATTGCATAACGGAAAGGCTTTGAAAAATACTAACGTTATATGTTGAAACATACATCCTAAAAACGCAACTATAACACCCACCACTTTAGCATGAGGTACAGAACTATCTAATTCCAAGTAACATCGTCACAGAGTGGATGTCAAGCTCTTTGAACGTACTGTAACTGTTGCACATGCTGCATGAACGCTGTATTTAGTCTAAATCTGTAGTTGATGATAATTATTACAAATCTCCAGCATAACAGGGGGGAAAAGGGAGTGAAAAGGCAAAGTCTGTAAAAAGAAAAAACACTCATAGATGGCGTTGTGAAACGTAGCGTTTTGTTGAAAAAATATAATAGCAGACTTTGAAATTTCTAACGAAATAAGTATTACTGTAGTAAGATTCCCATAAATTGCAAGAAAATGCACTCCGTGCAAAAAGTTATCTCATATAGTACCAATGCACATAAAACATTTTACAAAGACGTTTTGGCCACTTCTTTCTGTTAATGATGGCATTCACTGTGAAGAAGAATAGATAGCATATTGGCAATTTTTAGTTCTTAATTTTAACACTTTTATTTAGTATATGCCTGTGGTCCGTAAGATTTGATTATGTTTCTTAATTTTGATCTAAGTTTTTATAATTTAAATAGCCTTTTTCATTTGCTTTCTAGCGTTAGTTTGAAAAAGGGATAGTTCTTTTCTAATCATAAGTTTATTATTTAACTCCTGGTTGCCAAACAGCGTTACATTCAATTCGAAAGGAGTTACAAAAGTTTTTTTTTTCGGATTAGTGCATTCTTAAAGAAATCTAGAAAGTTACGATAAATTTCTTCTTTTTCCAGCAAATGCGATTTTATGGCCATGCTCTTTTTTCAACTGGCTATTAGATTGTGAAAAATCAAATTAAACCAAGTTCTATCTATTTTTTTTTCTATTCTAGCTATAATCGAATACGTTACTTGCCATATGATATGTTCACAGAAATGCCGAATTTACGGAGCTTGGAAATGTCGAATAACAGGCTAACAACCTTAGAAGAGCAAATATGGTCCGGAGTCATGTCGCAGCTAACCAAACTGGACGTTTCAAGTAGGTTATAGATAAATATTTTATAAATTTGCAAGCAGTAATTGTTTTCCCGTGGCAATATATAGTTCTGCATTGCCTTTTTTATCGTAAAATCTTACTAGACATAAAACCAGATTTATTATTTTGAAATAATACTAAGAGAAGAATTAATTATTTTACTCTGTCTTCTTTTTCTGATATTTCTTTATTACATTAACGTTATTGCTTGCAATTATTTAGCTATGATTATTAGCTATGAGGTCTTGGAAACATATCTATTTTGAAACTATATAATTTTATTTGGCCAATTCTAGTAGCTCTTAGAGCTGATTATAAATGTGCATCTATTTCAATGTTAGGAAAGGTAAATATAAAACCAGACTAATATTAGCAAACGAACAATACAATACACAAATGTTACAAAGAATAAAAGCAAGAAAATATTAACTGATATCGGAAAATCAGCAAAACTGAAAAAATGGAGAAGTTAGAATTAAATATTTTTAATGACCTTTAAATTGAAAATTATAAAATGTAAAAAATAGAGACAGAAACTTTGTTTTAACTTATGTTTTAATGCAACACAGTAAAATGACTGATATTACTATTCAGATGGGAAATATTTGATTTACATAGTTCCAAAGTTGTTTGACATTTTATACTTTCTTATGTAGAAAGAATAACTGAATAAGCAATATATGCGATATTTTAAGAATAAAATAAAATAAAAATGAAATGAGATATTATTAATTTTCATATAATTGAATATGAAATTTTCATCACGTATTTTTGGGCATCGATGGGACTTCTGTTTGCAAGTTTTTCAGTCTTAAAATCTGAAAATTTGTAGCTATTTTTAAATAATTTACTGTTTCTAAATGTCTCTGAGATATATATTAGACACAATAACTGCTATACTATTGCTTTATGTGTCTTCTTCAAACAAAGCTTAAAATTAATATTACAAGGAAATTAATTTACTTAATTTAATGAATATCTGCCTTTGAAATGTGAAACTCTATAATTATCTCCATTTCTTTACATTTCAGATAATGCTTTTGAATGTGACCGCACATTGAAGTGGATGGTCAAATCAAAGAAACCAGTTCTGCTCGAAGGAAACTGTGAAAAACCTGAAGAACTAGAAGGCAAATCTCTTCGTCAGTTGAAAGAATCTGACTTGAACTGACGTTAATAAAATTAGCATTGATGACTTATAATGAAGAAATATAAATAAAATAATTTATTATTTACCCTCAGTTCCTGTAGCACAAAAGAAATTTTCATAGAACTCAGCATGAAACATAATAGGATCCAGAATTAACCAAGATATATCATATTTTACTGAGCTGCACGAGAATACATAAATTGGTAGTACGTGATACGATCTTTAGGTTAACAAAATGAGTAATATATTTAACACAGCATTGAAAATCAAAGCATGTGTAATTTGAATTTTAAACTTAACGTATTACTTATTTTCTTAATAGAGCTCTACGATTTCTGCGTTTCTCAGTTAATTAAGTGCTTTTAAGTGTAAAATAGGAATAAGACTGTCAGGAAGAGATTAAAAATCACAGGTAAAAGAAATATTAGCGAAAAGTACCAATATTGGCATTTGATTTAAGCGAAATTAGCGGAAAAAGTAAAACGAAACTTGAATTGTTTAGTAATAAAAAGCAAGAACAAAAATTTGGAAAATTAAACAGAAAAAAAAGGAAAAGAAGGTGCATTACACTAACTAATAGAAGATACAAATCTTCAATCAATGATTTTCCGTTAGAAAATACTATTCCGAATTTTATATTTATGCAAATAATTTTAGCGAAACTATGTGGGAAATTGTAATGTTTTTTTATAATATAACATAATATGCTTGAAAAAACAAAAATCTGCAGAAAAAGTAAGGTTACAGTGTAGAGTGATTAGGTATTTGGAAGCAAGAGATATGAAAAATGAGCAACGCCTTTGCCGGGACTCGAAGCACGGACCTCTGGCATACGTCCCCAGTGTGCTGAGCACTACACCACGAAGGCATGCGAAGAAGGTGGGAGAAATGCTTTATAACAGGAGCAAATTTATTTAACGTTGAAGTAAATGGCTATCTCGCTAAATTGGCTAGATATCGCCAAGCTGGCGCTGGTTTTGGAGACAAATTTTTATCTTGAAATGTAGCGAGAATTCTCCTAAAGGCGCCAAACTTGGACACCGTTTGAAGATATTTTGATACGGTCTCTGGATAAGTGCAACTGGTACTGTAACTAAATAAATGTAATTGATCCCTATGTGCAATTACAACCGTATCCGGCCCTTACATATAATTTTAACAGTATATGCCTTCCACTAATTTCGAGAAATGGAAGGTACTAGAGATTTCTCGGCGGATGGGAGAAAACTAAATAAGACCGTACAGAGCATCATTTCTCAATTTTTTGTTCAGAGCTGATTCGGAGTACTGAGCGATCTCCGTGCGAGCTTCGTATTTTCGATACGCTTGTATTTAACGTTCTTCGTAGTCTGAAGTGTAAATACTGATTGTGCTTTGTAATGCTGAGAAATGCTGTACGAGTACTTTTGTGAAAAATTCCAGAACTGTAAAATGCTTCTTTTGGGAAAATATTTTTTTATCAAGACTTCATCAATACTTCGTTCATTCAGTGCATATACAAACTCGTAAGTAGAGCAACAATATCTTAACAGATAAAAATGATACGTTCAAAAGTAAGCGATGAGCTAAATAGGTGAAACTTTAAAACTGAAAAGTTCATTAAAATTTATTTGTTATTATTGCTCATTTATGAATAGAGAAATAGATAGAAAGCACGAATTAAAAGCTTTTTTCAGAATCTTAAATCTTAATGCTTAAAAGTTATTTAACGTCTTAAATCTTAACGGTTTAGAATATAGAGCTGCTTAAACTTAAAATCGTAGTCTCTGTAAATCAATTTAGTTTCGTGATAGCTTATTTCACTAACGCAGAAAAAATACGAAGTTTTTTGGAGTCCGAATCTAAACTGAAACACTAAACGTATACAGAAACCAAAAATTTCAACACTGAGTTAAGTTTTGTTAAGACAGGCTGCATTTGTCCCGTCTTAATTAGCAGTCAAAGTGACCATAACTCATATATAGGTTTAAAATAAACCTTTTTACAAAACGTTTAATTTAACACAAATATACATCTCGTACTTTACAAATCAATCAGCCCTACTTGCGGGATTTAAGTTAACAAAAAATATTAAAGTAACTTTAAGAATTCATAAAATAAGTCCTAATACAAGCTTTGGCTCAGTCTTAATCTAAGCTGACTAGCAAGATGGCTGGCAAATACTTAAAGACGATTTAGGTAATTCGGAGAGCTGGGTGAGAAACAGCAAGAAGGTCAGGTGTCGCTGTCGAAACCTCACGCCTTAATTTGAAGAACTCTATTCTTGTATGTACATTAATTAATTTACCGCCTGGTAAGAGCCGACGAAATAAGGTAACGGGTTAATTAATATAAAACCTTACAAATCCTTTAATTAGATAACCAGGAACTATTGAACTTGGGATGAGACATTATCTCAATCAAAAGAACTTATTGCAATAACCTTCTACAATTAAGATTTTTGTACTTGCTTAAAATTTCTTTTTCGAAAAACATTTAATCCCGATCATTATAATTTCTCATTAAAAATCTGACAAACAATACATATGACCATTAACAGTTATCACTCTATTACCTAACCTATGACTTTTGTCATAGCTATTGGATATGACTTTTGTCATATCCAGTAGCTATCCTATTGGACCTATGACTTTTGCCATAGCAAGATGGATTGCAATCCAACTTCTAAAGTCATGTCCTGTCAGATTCTGTGCTGTCCTGATCTAGCATAGTGAAGGCTTGAGTTGAATGTATAATTAGCAAAGTTCATGAACAGAAAATGCAATAATAAGTTAATATTCTATAATCTAATATTTAAAATGAAATGTTTCAAGCTGGTATACAATGAATAAAAGTTTCAGAAAAGAAAACGACTGAATATGGAATCAGAGTAAGGCTGATTAAACCAAATGATTTAATGAGCTCTAGTTATTGAAAATACCAGCCAATGACCATACGTTGATATTATTTTAGTAGTCGCAAAAATGCTAAACATGAAAAAAAGGTGAAAACTATAAGAGTTTATTGACGAGATTAAAAGGAAGTAGATGAAAAATTAATATAATTTAATGAAGGTCATATATTTTTCGAATATTTCCGTGCTGTGAAATGCGTCAAGACTGGCAAAATAGCGCAGGTGTTTTAAGTACTTGTCAGATCGTCCTTCAGGTGACTGAAAACATATTTACTACCAGCTTCCATAAAGGTGCCACTTACTGCGTATCGAATTTCCAACATACAAAACCGCAAAAAAAAAATCATTCAGTTTTCTTGAATGTGACTCCATGATTATACCCACGATAAAAATTTATTCTTTCAGTAGCAAATTAATGTAAGTCCCCCCCCTCCTACAACAACCGGAAAATGAAGGCGTAAACTTTCAGTTACTTCATTAGTATAGTACCGATCTGCGGCAGTCAAGCAATAACCTCAAAAAACGAAAGAAGACAAAATACTTGTATTTCTGTGTTTCTCTATCTTACTGTTAACACAACGATCAAAATGGGCTAAATAATGGAAATCTGGTATGAATTCTTACTACGCTGAAAGTCAAGAAAGGTTTTGAGATCATACAAAATAGAAATGTCATAGCAAATAATTACTTTTGTAATAAGGAAATATATATATATAGCACATTATTTCTTCACATCTTTGGCAATCGAAGGTTTATCGTGCATTCAAACATGGACGGACAGAATGTTATTACAACTGATTTTCTGCGCAACAAATTAATCAGATTTATGTCTTTCAACAATGACTAAGTTTACACAGTGTAGAATTTAATTTACTTTATAAAACGGGTCAATAATCACAATGAACGCGTGGTTATGTACAGATGTTGTATGGAGATTTAATTGATATAGATTAAGTTAAACTTTCATTCCGGAAGTTCCCCGAAATAAATCTATACAAACAGACTAAGTTACATTAGAATGCTTATTATAGAAAGAAATAATAAGAAGATATACCTAATCTATTTAATAAATGAATCAAACCGTATGTCGCTATTTTCGGCTTAAGTAAGATTTGCTGAAGTCGTAGCACATAATAAGTAAGCCGGTCACTATTTCTCTATTTTGTGGTTTCTCCTGTCAGTAAATTCTGTTTTCTTACTTAGGCTAAATGAAATTGCCCATCAAACTAATCCAGGCAATTCGACAGAAAAATACTGAAATGTAACGCAAAATTATTATGTATGTAATCTGAAGTTAATCTGGAAGAAAATGATTGCATTTGAGTTTCAGTAAGACGAAACTGTAAAACTTCTTCCTTCCCCCTCGGAAAAAAAAGATTAATTGAAAATTCTGCTTACCAAGAAAAAGCTCAGAAGGCACACGTATTTGAGGGGGAAAAATTTATTGAAGATAGATAACATTAATTTCGAATTCTGGATTTTCTTTTAACAAAGTTCTAACTCTGCTGTTAAAGTTTATTAAAAAATGTCTAGTCTAAAAGTAGAAGCAGTTAGAACTCTTTCATTCCTAATAAATCTCAAAAGCAAAAAAAAATGCATTAAATACTTTTTTTATAGAACAATTATTTTTAATACATTTATTCATGAGAAGCATTTTTTTATCTCTTATTATACTAACATGATAATTAGATGCAGCTAAAAATAAGGCCTTTTCCTTTTCTGGTTTTGTAATTTAGAGTACTAATTTATTCTTTTTGATGTTTTAACTCGTTAACTCCTGTGAAGAAAGTAACTGCCATGGATGGCTCAAATTATTTATTAATTCAAATTAGAATGCTCATAAATTTTAATTACATTGAGATCAAAATAAAGTTAATGCTAATTCATGATTCGTAGAAGTGTAAACACTTCCTGCGGTGAAAACGACAGTAAAAGAATTAAAAGTTTTCAAATCACAAGGGATTCCATCAGAATTTGAATAATAATTAAGTTATATATCTGAGCTGTGAAATGAATAATAAAATTATTTAAAAGCTATTTTATTTTACTTTATGTATTTTTTCAATGATCATAGCCAAAACAAAATTGTAAAACATAAGCGTTATTTGTAAAGTAATCATTTTACCAGTAAAAGTATCGTATAAATTTGCAAAATGATGCCCAAGTGAAGTATTTTATAAACGTCTCTAAGAGAAAGTTATCGCATTTTTTTCCAACTTTAAATAAGTGATTTGTAAATAAGAAAATACTAATGTACATAATATAATATATTCTAATTAATTTTCTTTCGGAATTATTTTCTTTTCAATTAATAATCTATTTTATACGAGCACAGAATAGATCTAACAATTATACATAAATCATAATTAACAGAATGTATCAGTAAACTTTGTTATTGAATTTAAATAATGGATAGATAGATTAAGTTGAAAAGTTGGTAATGTATATGAAGAAGTGAAACCCGAATCGGGCCGCATCTGCAGACAGCCAACGTTTCGAGCGACCATGTGACGCTGTTTAATTTGTTATTTATTATTCTTTCTTTCTTTTTTTTTGTTTACTTATTTCTTTTTCACTCTCTTCCTTACATTGCTTGAACAGGGGAGACAGGAAACAGCGTTTGACTCATGGAAGGGACAGAAAAGTTCGGAGTTTTTTATTCGAAACAGGTTATAATGTCGCAGAACATAGAAGTTGTGATCAATGTGTTGGTGTGTTGGTAATGCAAAATATAGGAGTTGTGATTAAATAAGTGGTGAGGTGTTACACATTGCAGATTGCTATGAGCGATTCATTTGCGTACATTGCTTCTCAAATATTCTATTTTACATCTTTTATTGCATTTATATCAATAAATGTTAAATTTCATAGTAGGAAGTGCAATGTGCAAACTTTTGTGCTATGAATGCGATTTTTACCTAAATGATAAGCAAATGAAATTAAAAAAATATGTTATTTCTACGTTTATATAATAAATAAAAGAAATTAAAAAACCAGACGTTAATGAAAGATTTCTGCTACCAGTTATGCGGTTCATACACAGTTGTCACTATGTCAAAGACTTGATTGCATTTGTGAATATTATTAGACATGCAGTTTAGTCACAGGCAGTTACAACAGATACTAAGTTTGCGAATAACATTTCGACGAGCCTACTCATGTCAGGAAGTGTAAAGAACGCAAACCAAAAATGAAAAATGTATCAGAATTTCAGCTAACAACTGGTTATTCGATAGAAACCCGTGTCATAGTTTATAGTAATCAATCCTTCTCCGTTAACAACTGATACAGAAAATTTGATCAATAAGCGGACAATAATTTCTGTTTTATGTGTCTAATAAATTGTGCCTCAAACAAGACTGAAAGAGCGTTTCAAAATGTCAGTAAAATGCCTGATCTTGTAACAATGGGATAATTCTGATGAATGATGCAAACACAGGATAGTTAAATTATAAACAACATGCCGTCAGACATTTGAGGGTTATTAAGTGGCTCGTCAATTTCCTGTAAAGTAATATTTTAAGTTTTGGATGAAATATAAATTGTTTAATCGAAGATTCAACTGCAGAATTTTGCTCTATTGTAGGGTTCCCCTTAGCTCACTAACAGTTATTTTAATTTTGCTATCTTATCTGAATTCGCTATTTCCCCTGCATTTCCTCGCCATTTTACAAATCAAGTAGGTGAACAAGAGTATTTAAACGAGTAAAACGAGAACGTTAGACAAAGCTTGATTTCGTAAGGTGTAGCGTACGTTTGCTATTTGTCCTCCAGCTGTTAATCTTAGCAGCGGCTACGGATTCTGGCCGTTTAGTTAGTCTACAGTGTCTGTAGGTTGCTGAGTCAACTTTATATATAAAAAAAGAAATTAAAGTGTTTCATTTAGCTTTAAAACTTTTATTAAGACCTTTGAAATCAAATTTAATGTCTCAGCCTGAAATTTCAATTTTAGTTAATTACTGAAGGTACTCAAATTGAACATTCAAAATTTTGTAGACTTTATAGCAAAAGACTGAATTTTTTAAGTAGCTTTAAAATCTCATTTTTCTAATAGATGAAATCAACTATATTCTTCTACGAGTTTATATGAAGACGGAATGAAATTTTTTCATGGCAATTTAGTGGACCTTTCATATAGCATGTAAATCAAAACGTTTGCTGTTAAAAAATAAATTCCAAAGGTCGCTAATCTTTATGTATTTGGCTGTTGTATGTTTTATAGTACAAAAATCGAAACTACATATTTCTCGAAAGATTTCAATTTCTTTTTTTTCCTTTTCCTTTTTTCCTTTTTTTCAGCCCAAAGGGAGTTAGCCGAAAAGAGCTGTTAAATTCGTTTTGGTATTTTGCGTTGAAAACTTTAAATGTCCGTTTCACTTTTCAAAGTGTTGCCACCAAATAACAACAACGGTACCTAGAGTCATCAAATTTTGAATAACGTAATCTTCCTGCGAATATGGGCATCTGGAAGCCCTAATTTGGAACTTGGAATTTGTTTCATTATCGATTTCATATTTTGTAACACTTTAACGAATTTTTGATTAACAAACTCAACGATTTCAAAGCGAGCAATGGCAACAGTGTACGAAAAAAAAACATTTTTATCTTCAGCGCTCGAGACTGTGTATCGGAAACTCTAAAGATATGCTCATTTTAAAATTATTTTGCTATATTGCTTTTGAATTGAATTTCATGGTTTAAGTGCGAAGAACATGATATTTAATAAATATAGGTAACACGCAAAACGTTAAAAAAACTCTCCTTTGGGCATAATATAAAATACGAAAGCTTTCAGATTTATTATTATTATTTTAAGGTTGTATTTTTGTGAATCAGAAAACAGGTTTTGAATGAATATATAAGTTTAATGGACAATGTTCTTAGATAAAATTACTCATTTATTGTTTCATAAATATTTCGTTATTTTTATTACTTTAGATTTTGCTCTTTATTTTCTATTTTTATCATCACCACTGAATACATGTATGTTTCTTACAATTAAAAACCACTGGAGCAGGAAGCAGAAAGTAATGTATAAACTGTAGCAAAAGTGCATAATTATACAGTACGAAACCCCGCAAAATATAATTTTGAACATTCTTGAGACTTGTCTTTATATATCTTTTATTTATTTGACTTAAGATAGGTTAATTATTATCAAAATGCAAGGAAATTTAATATTTTTACTCAAATTTAATATTTGATATTTATAACTTTTAAAGGTACTCTTTTGCTGACAGTGCTTCTACACAAACAAGTTGCCTATGTTATTGTTGACAAACAGTCAAATGATGAGGTAAATTAAGCCGAAGATTGTAGCTCTTATTAAACACCGATGAATGCAAAAACCTATTATTATAAATAGTTTGTTTCCAATATTTCTAACTTGTCCTTATTATTCTTTCTTTACAGTAGAATGTATAGTTAATTCATATCAGTAAATTATTAAACGTTTTTCCGGAATTATTTTTGCTTTGTAAGGAATTGTCGCTTTTTCCAATGCGTGCTTTTGTGGCGTAAGTGGTTAGCCTATGAAGCTATCTAATGGAAGCTGCTTGATGTGAATGCCGGGCAATCAGTTATGCTATTATATAGTTGATTTTTCTCGTTTCCTGCTTTAAAGAAATGTAGCAGTCTGTATAGTAACATTCATTCTAAAGATATAGTAGTGGGTGGTAGCTCGTTCCCACTTGGGTTTGATCGAATGGTATCATACCTCTTTTGAAATGTTGAGTAGGAGATAACGCAAGGTTTACTGCATTTTTCCAGGCATTCTGTTGTCGTATGAATGGTTACCAAACCCAACTAGCATCTGAAATGTTCACGGTTTGAATCCCGGTGAGAACGCAATTGGTTTCTCATGTTTAATGCATTTGGAGACGCCTAACAGACTCGGCAGTTTTATTTTCAGATGTCTTCTGAGATTTACTATTCTTATTTAGCGCTATCGATGTTTTTGTTTATTTCCACTAAAGAAGATCAAAATCCAGTGATTTTTAAAGAAATACACTCATTATGGTCTGTTACTTTAAAATAGGAAATTCAGAGTTATTTTCGGCCACCCGATTTGACTCGTAACCATGGAAACAAAAGCTGAGGAGAAAAGTCGATTCACTTAATTTTTTCCCCACTTCATTTCCGTTTAGCGTGTTTAGCTTCATAAAAAGTACATGATTTGAACTATAGTTTGAGACGATGTGGATGAAATAAATACTGTGATGCGATCAAGCCACGAGCTGTGTTCGCAAATTGGGGGGGGGGGTGAGAGCAACAGCTTTAAAGTTCCTATTTTAAAGTAACAGATTTATAGTATGGTGGCTTACAAGATGAATCTGGGATCCCGATGAATCTCTTTGATTTTATTTTGTTTTTTCAATTTTTAATTTTTGCTAGCAAATCCACTCTTCCGAAAAGCAGAAATCTAATTAGAAAATTATTTTAAAATAGTATTGCATAATTTTGAAAGAAAAATGTGTGTAAATGGTTGACCAAGTTGTGAGATTCGAAATTTTGGGGACTGAAAACTGTTTACAGTTCATCCGTTAGTTTACTGCTTCTGATTTCTTGTTCCAAATAATTATTATGCTTAAAACAATTTTGCTGTTAAGTTTATTATTATCCTAATTTATTAGTTATATATTAAATTTATATTTTAGGCTTATATTAATGGGTTATTGGGCTTTTTTATGGCTATAAACCTTTTAATTTAAATTTAATTTTGTCTTGCATGAAATATCAAATATAAGCTCCCGTTCATCAGGAATATAAATAATTTAACATTGATCGAAACTTCAAAAATAACAAATATTACGGTTTTGCAGTATGTTAATATTCCCATGAAAAACAGATAATTTGATTCTGAACTATGGAATGCTGTCTGGAACCGAGATTTCAAACGTAAGTCTTCCATTGTAGCTGTATGCAGTATCAAAGGAAAATTCTGCAGCTGGTTACAGATTGCAAATGACATGTTTACTGATAAATCTAGCTTCTAGATTTGTTGAGAAATTGGAACTGTTAGTGGATACTATTGAATAATTTCACAGGCAGTCAACAGTAAGTTTACGAATAATTGTAATTTTCATTTACCAAGTATATATTTTATAGTGACGTTAAATGATCAAGCGAAAATTTTTATCATTCAATTCTATTAAAATAAAGAATAAATTTTTAAATATTTCTATATCTCTTTACGTAAGTATATGTCTATATTTATGCAGCTAGGAAAGGAAGTTTACATAATTGAAAGTAGTTTCTAAAACTATAGATTTTGACTGGAACTGATTCAATCATATTAATGTATTGTTGTCTACAAGTATCATCTGTGCCCATTAGATTTGTAGAGAAATAATCCATTCCTCTGTGTTTGCTTTCGTGGTGTAAGTGGTTAGCATATCCAACTAGCAAACAGAAGATCTGTGGCTCGAACCCCGAAGATGGAACAGCCGATTTTTCTGTTTTCCAGCCCGGGAAGAAAAACTTAACGTCTATATAATAAAAGGAAATTCCAATTAAAGGTAGATTTTTAAGTAAAACAGTATTGATTTCAGGAGCGAACAGATGTAGGGCTCTCATCTTCAGGAGCAGATGAAGGACCCATGTCAGTTTGCCCTCGAAATCAAAAGAGTTTTATTTCAAATCTACGCCAGCATAAGGGGTTCCTTTTAAGTGACAGATTAATGATTATCTTAATGATTTCTTTGTTCTATTTACTAATTACTCTTTCCTAATTCCGAAATTATTTAGATAAAAGTGTCTTTCAAGTAAGCAAGTTTTGGACAGTAGATGGCATTTGTCAATAGTAGGACATCAGATAGCATTCGGGAAATATTTTGAATCGCATATTCCCTATAATTTCGGCATATATAGATAGATCTGTTTTTGATGATGTAATTTAAACAAAGTTAGAAAAGTAATGATAGATAAAAATCAGAATAACTGAACTTAATTGAATTATTAAAGTATTAAAATTTATTTTTGTGATGTGAATCCTAATTTTATAAAATCAATCAGTTGCTGATTCGCATTAATTAAAAAACACACCTACACATGATTTGACTTGGCACAAAGGACCAATAGTCTAAAATTTTGGTAGAAAAAGCCCACTTTGAAGGGCTCGTACTATAGTCACCTTAAATTAAAAAAAAAAAGTTAATCTTTAATCATTCACCTACAAGATAAAGGCTTTTCAGACCAGCTGCTGTAAGTATATTTCTCCCAGTTTCAGCACAAACCGAGTGTTCAATTTCCTCTGATAACTCTACAACAAGCTTGCAAGAATTTTTTCTTCGATTTCTTATTGATCTTCGAATCAACGTCCGGTTGTGTCGTTTTCATGCTACTTGTTTTTTTGCCCAGTTCTTTTTCAGTTTGGGATCCTGTTTCCTTAAAGGCTTCATAGTGTATTTTACAGCCCACTATGAACATTTAAGATTTTCGGCAATCTCGGCTTCAGTTTCCTTTTTCTAAAAATAAAATTTGAACATTAAGATCTTTACGTTTCAGCATTTCTTATAAGCATTATTCTAATTTTCAAATCTGTCAAATAACTAGCCAAACACAACACTATAACTTTCACTAAAACAAAGTTGATTGGCAAGTTTTACAAAACTTGTTTTTTTAAACAAAACGATAGAAATGAATTAAAAGTTGAGTTGTTTGTTTAGTTTTATTTTTTACAGAGTGCAGTAGCTTTAAAACGAAATTTATAATTTCATACAGGTGAGCATTTTTGTATCTAACGACTACTTTTAAAGACATCCTAAAAATATGAAGTGAGTAATACTTTTAGCCAAGGATGTAATTAATCTTATAAATCTGCAGAAATTTTCTCATTTAGACTTGCAAAGAACTAGTGTGGCCACAAAATAGTATATAAACTAATACTCTTTCTTAAATTATTGTTCTGTATTTCGAATTGCATTATTATCTCAAAAGGGTTATTAGTCTTGAAACACGATTTTGCGTTAATTCCCTTTAAATGTCGTCTGTTGTTATTGTTTTACTTTTCCTTCGAGTGTGTTGCCATGCGGCAAAATATAAGATATTCATCTTTCAAACTTATTGTATCTATTATTGAATAACAAATCAAATTATTTAAAAGCAATACATGTAGTTCTTAAAAATATTATTTTTTTTACTTTTTAATCTGATTGATTTAAATAAAAATGCATTTATTTCATAATATAGCTAATTAAAAATATTAAATATTTTTAAAGCATCACGATATACATATTTTCCCTTTTCAAGTATACGGAAGATATCTAACATCTACATTTTATTCTAAATATATATTCATTAAGTATCCTATAAAATGTTTCTCTATTCCACCTAGACCATTTCTATTGATAATCTCTACTGATAACCATACTAAAAGTCCTTTTTGGAGATAGTTAAAACCTGATCCTTTTCACATTTTTCAAATGTAGATTTTGTCTCCTGTCTCGAATCGCTGCGCATTTTGATTTTTTTATGGATTTTGCTGAGAACGGCTTTTCGAAATTTGCTCGAAAGTTTTTCTTTGAATGAAATTCAGCGCGCAAGACTTAAGGCGAAAATTCTTCGCAATGAACTCACAGTATTGACTAAGCTTCAAACCTTCCTTCCTTTTCAATAATAACAGCAAACGAAAGAATTCTTTTATTATGGCTACTAGAGTATGTTATTCAGTTTTGCTTGTAATGAGAATGATAATTTTGTGCTATTTTTATGATTTGCATTTCATAGTTTTATCGGAAATGAGAAAAGAAGCTGTAATTTGTCTCGCATGGTTTTATTTGACATATTAGAAGGCATTTCAGTCTTGAAACAAATTAATCTAGCATATCATCTGATGCTTTTATTCCTAGTTTTTAGAATTTTAAAATTTATTCAGTATCATTCCAGTTATTAGACAAAACATTTTACCTTTTATAAACCTCACATTTCACACGTGTTCTCCTTGAAAATGAAAGAATCAAGAAGGCAAATGAAAAGAGCATATGATGGTTAACAATTAGTTTTTACATAAGGGATTGTGCTTTATTAAAGGCTCTGTTGTTTCAAAACTTTTACAAATTTTGAAATTGTTTAAAATATTTGATCAGCTTCATTTCAATTTAGTTGCACATGTACGGTTAGTAAAATTAAAGGTTCTCTTATGCTGTAATTTGAATAGTTGTACGGATTCTCTTTTCTTCGAAGTCCTCCATTTACTTTGCATGGATGCAGTATACTATTTATTCATATTTGTCTTCATAGAGCTTCATATTTTTCTTGGTGGAATTCCACTGGCAGGAAAACCATTGCTTAAAAATGTTGAATTTATAAAATTTTTATTATAATTATTTTTCTATTCAGCTTAATTTTCTGCTTTTATTTACGTTATCTTAAAAAGTGAGTAATATATTGTGCATATATAAACATCTATATATTATAGTCTGTAAATTTTAAAGTGCTTCAAAGTAATGATTGAATGTCATTTCTTAGGTTCTAGCATCATGCTGCAAAAATTTCACTATTGGTGCATTTACTTAACGGTAATTTGTTACACCATTAGAAGCAGCGATGCGAATCTTATTGAAGAATGCCCACCTCCAGAAGACAATTATCCATGTTATTGCGAAGAAGAAGAGGAAATGGTTGTTCACTGCAATTACCTCAACGAATCAAAGCAGATTCATAATGCTTTTAACAAGCTTTCTGGCTACAAGATTTTTAAAGTATCCTTTTGGAAAAATGAAATCGATGTAATTAAATCTGATATGTTCCGAGGTTTGTCCATAAAACAAGTAGTGTTCACTAATTCCAGCGTGAGATTAGAATCTCCTCAGTTTGTTGGTTTGGAATCATCTTTGACTAGACTAACGTTTTTATCTTCTTTCGATAATGATACACCAATGGAGCCATGGTCAATTGAACATCTCAAAATTCTAAAGGAGATGCGCTTCGACAGAAATGAAATTAAAATTCTTAAGAATAGCTGGTTAAGTTCTTCCGGACCAGTTTTAAGATCATTAACTTTTAGTGAATGTCAAATTGAAAAACTGGAAGATAAAGTATTTTCAAAAATGGATAGCCTGACAACGCTTTTCCTTAACGATAATGGAATTTCAGCTGTGAGTCGAAGCATGTTTCCTAGACCTGCAGAACATTTGCGTAGCATAGATTTAAAGTAAGTCAAGGAATCTTTAATGCATTTAAAAATATTAAATAAAAAGTAGAACCCGAAAGAATACGGTTTGCTTCCGGGATCTTCTTAAGACTTCAGATTAAGTGTCGTATTGCTTTGCTAAACGCAATAATAAATGAAAATTCATTAGTTATCAGATACAAACTGTAAACTGAAGCAAAGTAATATAAAGTTCTTCCTATATAACAATAATATTACAAGTTTAAGAGGATTTGGGGAGGAGACATGTTATTTTACAGTTTATTATTATTCAATAGATAGCAAATGGAGTTACTTATATGTCGTAGAATATGAGACTTTTACTTCATAATTAATAATAAGTAAAGCACTCATATAATTAAATGATCATTTCTGTTTCATCGGAACGTAATAGTTTTTACTCATATTATGCGGGTTTGATGTATTTCAAATATAAATTTTACACCAGGCAATAATTAAACTCCAAAATAATAGGTATTGGTGAGGGAAAAAACCACATGATATATTTTTGTCGTGCATACACACAAAACTAGATTTTCTTGCTGATGTTGCAGAGACTAAAATATTTCAAAACCCATCGTTGTATGTATCTTTCTGCCTTTAGGAGAGGTAAATAAATGTTATATTAATTCTTCTGAAATGGGAAAAACTCCCATACATTTTTCTTCTGGCGCTCAAAAATAGCCCGTTGACCAATTTATTTGATTTTTGGTGTTTAAACTGTGGTTTTTTTTACATGAATGTGTGCTTTTTTTGTCGGTGTACTTTTGTGCCGAGTGTCGATCCGGATAAGATGGAATTGGATGATCAAGATTCGCTTAGTGATCATAAATATGTGTTAGTACGATATTCTCATTTGGATAATGCACTTGAATTTGTCATAGATTATTCTAATAGCATTCATAGGATAAAAAGAATTATTAGAAAATGAATTCTGATATACAAAATTTATTGATCTACTTACGAAGTGCAAATTCTTCGTTGGAACTTAACAGTGTGGTCATGTAGATGGAATCTAAAATTGGAAAGGTGGCCTCTAAATTTCTGAAAGTTAAAAGGGGAAATAAGAAGAATGTTTCCTGGTGGACTCCTGAGCTGGTTAGACAGAATAATCCTTAAAGCCTTAAGGAAGAGTTTTTAGGTCAAAGGCTATTAGTGATAAACTGAGATTGATTAGACATATTAAGTATAAAAGAGAGAGCTGCCGTTCTACAAGAGGAAAATCAGGAAGACTAAATATGATAAGAATGTGCATTTTTTTGCAGAGGATATGCAGTATTATAGTGGTTTCTTTGGAACTGCGACTGGGAAGTCGAGGGCACCACTGCCATTTGTACGTCAGAGCGACTGTAGCTTTCTTGTTTGCAGGACAATATCAAACAAATTATTCGGGATACATTAGACATGGGAAAGAATCAGATGCGATTTTGACAGCACATCTCTTGGAATAAAAAATAAAGATGCTGCTAAACTATTTACGGTCTCTGAAATTAAAATAATTATTAAGAAATTAAGATCAAATTTGTTCCAAGTTTAGATAGAATTAACGTAAATATGATTAGGAAATTATTTGCCAGATATACGAAATTTTTTTGTGGTTTTCTACAATAAATATTTGTGCCTGGGCACATTCCCATTGTCGTAGAAGGTGGGTACCTTGATTTTAATTCCTAAAAATAATAATACATATCGTCATATTTGTGTCTTGAATATCTATGGGAAAGTGCTAGGTAAGTTGTTGACACATACTTTAATGCACATGTTTATTAACATGCAAGTGTTTTCAGAGAAACAATTTGAACCTATGCCTGACATGTCAATAGAACACGAATTATTTTGATTGATAAAAAGGAATTGGGAACTGAAGCCTGAAAAACCATGTTGCTGTTGTTGATATCGCAGGGGCCTTCGACTCTGTTAGGTTTTGGAAATTGATGAGGGTAAAAATGTTATTGTGTGTATAGGGATTGTTCTCAGGGCTCCTATAGTGCTTCGCTGTTCGTTGTTAATGAAATGATTATTCAGTCATTTGGCTCTAATATCGAACTGACCTGTTATAAAGGTGATTTACTGTTTATTCTTTATCAAAGTTCATTGCAAAAAATTAAGAAGTTATTTGAAGCGTTGTAAACTTAAGAAATGGTCGAATGATAAACATATGATCTTCAATTTTTGATAAGACTCACTACTTGCATTTTTGTAAAGCAGGAAAAATGACACGTAAACCTAAAATAAAATCTGAAACACTTTCATATTATGTCAGTCGAGAATCTTAAGTATCTTGGTGTTGCGATTGATAATAAACGTACTTATAGTCTTCCTTTTCAGAAGGTACATAAAAATTCGGAAAGTATTTTGAATTGTTACAAGAGAAATATTTTTCGTGAAGTGTTAGCTATAAGGAAAGATATTATATTGACAATTTACAATACTGCTGTATTATCTTTAATCTATTTATCTTGGGGCATATGGGACGCTCGAGCGGCCGACCTGCAGAGACTGAGGGAAAAATTGGATACTATTCTAAGGATTTGGATGTTGGCGGCCACGCGCTGTTTTCATACTACCTCGACTGAAGTTGTTTGCGTCTTGTTGCGTTTTGGCCACTTGATTTGGTACAAGTATTTTCATGAAACATTTTTATTGAATCAAATAATATTGATTTTATTGATATACAAAATAATATTGTACACAGTGATGGTTTTATCCTCATCAATGAGCATTTATTGCACCCTGCAGAAAAATTTGGTATTCCTTATGAGAAGAAAATGAATTTTGATTATGAATATGCATTTATACGGATGGTTTAGGAAAAGATGGTGAAAATGGCTTTGCGTTTATTTGTTATTTTTATGATGTTGGGATAGAAGTATAGATTTTTAAGTTAGGCACAGTTAATTGTGTGTATCAAGCTGAAACTACAGCCAAATATTTTGCACTGTTGTGGGTCCAAACATACTTTTGTTAGTCAACAGACTTTTAATGGGCATTCAGACTCACTTTCCTCATTACAATCATTACGTTGTCCTGAACATAAAAAATTACTTATACATGAAATTAAAATGGTATATAAACCTATTATTTAAAAACATACCATTCAGTTTCACTGGGTTAAGGCCCATGTTGGTATTGTAAGTAACGAGAGGATGGCCAAAAAGGCTGATCAAGTTGGAGGAAAAGTAAATAAATACATTCAAGGTTCCAGAAGAATAGCAATTACTCAAGTGCAGAATTTTTATTTTGATAAGTGGAAAGAACAGTGGTGCGGGTTTGAGAGAAATAAAGAGTACATGGAAGATTTTATCCCTGGAAGTAAATGCTATTCTAAAATCGATTTTAATAAGATCGTGACTGGGATGGCAGGCTTCCTGCGTATTTTAAAAGACTTTTGACTTTAGGACTCAGACCTATGCCGCTGCTCTAACCTTGTAGGCGACGCTAGGCACTTCGCCGAGGTTTCTTCTTTTAACCCGGCGAGTGAGATATCGGTATAATCGGTTTGGTGAATTTAGATCACTACGTTTTAATGAAGCTATGGCTACGAATTTGCAGAGGAAATAATGTGCATTATAAATGCTAATCGCGGCATTATCGGTTCTGATGTTTAATAGTTCGCATATTGTTGCTTATTTTTGTTTTATGTGTGTCCTGTTTTTTAATGTTTGTTTCCTTTTTTTTTGTTTATATTTTTATTAACTCTTATTTTTAGTTAATTTTATTCTATTTCTCTTCTTTCCTATTGTGTCGTTATGCCCAGCACTTGCATTTAGATTTTGTTGGTTCGGTTTTACAACCCATCGCTGCAAGCATTTTATTTTATAATTGTTTTCTTTTTATAACTTTTTAGTTACTCGAACTCTGGGTTTGGTTTCTCAGAGCTGATTATTTATAATTGTATTTATTCATATTGATTTACTTATAATTTATGCTTATATAGTTTTTTTGGGGGGGGTACGCTGGATATCCTGTTTGTTGTTGGAAATGGAGTGGCCCTATTAATGTCATAAGGAAAGCTCTAAGTGGGCCGGGCTTCGCCCAGATTCTACTTTCACTATTGTACGGCATGAATTGCTGTCTTATTTTACTTTTACCGACATCAAATTTTATTAAGTTCTCTGCAGCATATTTTGAGAAGCTTCGAAAAATAAAGGTGCTTATTCTCTTCATTTTGAACACAAATGTGTTTGTCAGGATTAGGTAAGTGGTAAAAAACGCTTGATTCTGTCATGTTCCCCTCTGTGGCATATAATATGTTATGTAGTTTATTCAGCTCATCATGCAATATCATGTAAGTAAACATAACAATATTAGCTGTCATTTTACTTAATTATAAACGCATCATAAGGATATAATAAGCACGTAAAAGGTCCCTTTATTCTTTAATTTTCTGAAATAAAACAAAAGTATGACATCTTAAATTTTCATTACTCCCCTTTAAAATTATGAATAGGTAAAGATCTAGAAGTGTTTCGTGGAAGAATGTTTTAAAAGAGTAAGATTTCTTATATTTCAGGAGCAGATCTGTGGGCCATGTACACAAAAGTACTAAAAATTGTGATAATTTTATTTAACAAAATTTTCTTCATTTAAATTTTGAAAATGTAAAAAATGTTTATGTCTAAAAGCGAAAGATTTTGGAAATATCTCTGACCAAACCTGAATATTTCATAACCACGTGATGCTAAATTATAACTTAAATCTTATAAGGTATTAATAGTAATCATGCTAACGGATTTCATAAACCAAGGGAATTTCTTACTTTTCATTTTAAATAATTTGTTTTCCTGATTAATCAGTTCTATTGAAATTACAGAGATCTGATAAAATTCTAGGAAATCCCGAATCTAACATTTCTATGAAAATATTGGTGCAGAAAAAATCTCTCCGCTTCTAGACTATTTTCTGCCCATGTAAAAGCAGAAGCAAACTAAGCAATAGTTTACTACAGTTTGCAGTTCTACTGTGACTTTTTATCATTTCTGAAGAAAAACAAAGAATTTTGCCTTTGAAATGAACTTCATAAGAGGTTACCAAGTTTGTTTACTTTTTTCATTCATTCTTAAATTAATTTTTTTCCACTCTGCATAACTTTCCGAAATAAACGAAATACAATTCACTCTTTAGTTACCATTAGACAAAAGTGCATTTGGTTATAATAAAAAAATAAACCTGTTTCAAATGCATAGCTTCATATATGAATTAAGCAAAACATTTCAAACCTACAAAAATGTCTGATTTTAACAAGCACATGGAAATACTTTAAAAGAAGAATTGAAAAGTAAATTCTGTTGAAAGGAATTAGCGCAGTAATTAGGATAGCTGAATGTAAGTGCAATAGGGCGAAATAATAACAAATGCAAACTCATTTGTTACTATTTTGAAAGCCTAGAACTTAATCTGAAATCTTTAACGATATATATCTTTGAATATATTGAATCAAGATTTGAAATTTAAATATTTTTCTTTCACAGTGCACATATTAGAGGGTACAGAAGGAAGGCTATTATGTTTCTGTTGTAAAGAGCTGTGTTCAGCTGGGATTTGAACATTGATCAGCCTAACTAGGCGAGACCTTATCCTTTCCACGAAATTCTCCCCAATGCAATTTTGTTGACATAATCTGCCTACGCAGCGCTTTATTTTCACAATATGGTCTCTTAAGCATCTGCCACGGTGTAAGATATGATCATCAGAAATTATTATCCGAAATCTTAAGTTTTCATGCTATCTTTCATTGGAAATTTTAAAAATAGGAATAAATACTCCATTTTTTTATTTTAATTCCTATTTGCTTGCTTTTTTAAAATCTGTGAACAATGATATCAACTAATTGAAGTATTCGAATTAAGATACGACTTACATTTTGTGGAATTTCGATGTCACGAATTAAAAAGCATTTATCGTTGAAATAGCTGAAGGTTTTTAAACACTATTTATAATAGCTATCAATAATAATGTTTTCTTTTTCACATTAAATATTGGAGGTTATGTGGCCCTGAATTATTTTGCAATTAAATGATCAAGCGTTTCTGAGAGATTTTTTTCTTAATTTAACTGTTTTTAGGGTTAAATCATTATTGTAGCTTTTGAAAAGAACTACAACATACAAAATAGTTAAATAACAAATTAAATAAATAAGAAATAAAAAATGGAAAAATTAATTGAATTCTTATTCGGCCTACATTTTATGCTTATACGCACAGAGAGCCACACCTTGTTTTCTGATGTCTACGTACAAATTCTGAGCTTCATTTTTTGCATTGCTTTATTTCTTGTCCTTCGCAACTTACAAAGATATTTCATCTCGATCAAAAGATGGATTAGACTAATGAAATACCAGAAATTGTATACGCGCTTTCCCAGCAGTGCTGATATTTCCCGCAGCATCTGTTGGTTAGGATTAATGAACCTTACTTTCGCAAAGAACGACCCGAAATGTTGGCTATTTGGAAAGGCAGTAAATAAAAGTTTCAATTTCAGATATGGAATGGAGAGCTGAAAACTTAGTTTTTCTATCTTCTTTATCCGATAAATCCTATTATGTTATTCTTATTGACTGATCTTAGTGTTTTAACTGAAGGTTAAATTTACGAAGTTGCAACGCAAATCGGCCTTGTTGTATCAGAGCAAAACACTTCGGGAATTCAAACAATATTTGAAGTTTAAATAACTGAAATATTTAGAACATACGATTGCCTTGAGTAGGTCAAAGAAAAGAGATTTAACTAATGTAAATTAATTCAAACTTTTTGTATAAAAATATTCTCTGTAAAATTTAAAATTCCAAAATATAGAAATATGTTAAATGTTTAAAACATTTACATAGTCATGTGCATAGAAGTGTGCTCTTCAGAAAATGTGAGTAAACCTTGAATTTAGTAAAAATAAATATTATTGATCAAATGGCTCATCTTAAAATTTGTAGACATAACATTTCTTTCAAAAGATTTGTCTTAAATTTACTTCTGTAACTGTCTAAAGGGTATTTAAGAACTTTGCATTTTTTTTCCTTTTATTTAAAATAATTACGTCAGTCATTAATCACTTTTTATTTTTTACTGAGTTAATGGTTTTTAGTAAGATTATTTATTTATAAATCTACGTATTCATGTTGTGCTTTAAATACTGACGTTTTTTTGTATTGCCAGTGGTAACAAGCTTCAGACTCTGCCAGATGACATATTCAAAGATATGCCAAGCCTTAAAAGCATAGATTTAGGACGTAATCTGCTGCAAACTTTGAGTGAATCCGCCTGGTCTTCTATTGTAGAAAGCTTTTCTCGAGTCATTTTGGAAGGTGAGTATTTTTTACATTTGAGAACCTAATTCGCGGAGCCATTAGTAACTTAAGAGTTTCATATGCCAGTTGTAAAGTTAATAATGAATGTTGTTTTACCCAATCTAAAAACTATTACTCGAAGAAGAAACTTTTACAGTTGCTCCTTAAATACGGTCAGCTCTTATTAACATTGATTAGGAATAAGCCATGAAAAATGAGCTGAGCCAGGTAAATTCACTCTTCAGTATATCGGTGAATTTTGCATTTAACAGTTTATATGCCAAACTTATTTTGCTTGGTCGCTCTTGCCGGACCCCGGGAATCGACGCTGCTGGAGATCTATATCATCTTATATCCTTAGCACGTTAATTTAAAGTGCTAAATATATAGGACATTTTGTTGTTCATTTATTGTCAGCGCAATGGATATTTTACTAACCGAACTACTTAAACATTAAACTTTCTAGTTGGATAAAATTTTACATCTTTTTTAAAATACTTTTCAATTAAAGCTGCATTTTTAGGATTAATAGTTAACGAAATATAGCTAGCAGCTACTTTTCCCAAACACCCTGTATATCAAATGTTTCAGTTGTATGTAATATCAAAGCAATAATTTTTTTCAATTACCCTTCACAGAAGAAAAGATTATTTTGTTAAATGCTGGAAAAGTGAAATATTAAGGTAATCTAGATAGCAAAGTGTTTGCTTAGATTGTAGAGGTCAACATTTAATTTTATTACCGCATCAACTTTGTACGTTTTAGGTGTAATGGTTTTTACCAAGGCTTTATTACTTTAGCTGTACAGAAATAATATCCCACATCACAATCACACATGTGACTTGTGATGTGGGATTCATTTTGTAGGACAACAGCAAAAATGCTCATTTATCGAACAAATTCGTTCTGATGACTTTCGATAAATCTATTGTTAGAATTATATTTTTGCTTAGGTGCAAAATTATTTCTGACTTAATTACTTACTGTATTTTTTTATTTCCTTTATTAATTATATGTATACAGGATGGTATAATATGATTGTTATGAGATTTAAAAAAATTATTAATTATTTATGGATAATGTATGATTCTGTCCTCTCTGAAAGGAGGGAAGTTTTAGATTAGGTTAGAGCAATTTTGTTTCAATTACTAAAACCATGTTTATCACTAAAGCGCCTGTTCAAAGTTTCGTCTACAAAAGAAACTATTTAGTACCATTTTCAGTTCTACTCGTATTACGATAGTTATTGCTGATACGTGTAACCTCTATCCCTGAAAGTTTAATTAGCAAAGTACAAATCGTGTACTGTTATAGAAATGTTTTTGATTTTTATAAATTTTTGAGGTCTTCACAGACTCTTAGACCACTCTTTTCATATCATAGCCTGTTCATTATACGGGTTGAATAACAATTTAATTATTTCTAAGACTAAGTGTGGGATATCGCCATACGTAACAATCGTTAAGAAAAATGACAACAATATTTTCTATAGCATACGAGGGCACAAGATGTAAAATTTACTTTTAATATGTGAAACAGTCACTGTCAAGACCTGGATATGAAAGTACTGGAGAAGAACGATTTAGAAAATTCTGTGCACTGATTTTCGAAGAAAGTCCTTCTTACCTTCGTCTTTTCTTGAAATGCTTTTTTTAAAATTCTGATGCTATAGGAAACATAAGTGATCTTTGTCAGCTGTTGGCTCATGGCCTAATGGCACTTTGTTTCCGTCTTTTAAATTACGTTTCTTGTTTATATCTTCATAGTTTTAATTACATTAGTAACTTCTCAATTGAGAGTTTGGATAACTTGGACATGGAATCCGCTCGTTTCTATTTCTCCGATAAAATTTACAAACGAAAATGTTAATTATCTTCTGACAGGGTGAGCCAACTGCTAATGACATGAGAAATAGACTGCCTATGGTATAAAGTGCCCATAATAGAACTTGAATGGCCTTTTATTAATTTTTCGTTCTTTTGAAAAGTCATATAATAAGAATTAGGCGTGTTCCTAATTCTTTTGATCTTGATACATTTTTTTCCAACTGGTATCCTATGAATTCTCAGTTAACATTTTCTGTATTTCTCATGTTTAATAGCGTTACTTAATAGGTATTTTAAGCTTCTAACTTCACATATTTCTATAGCATTTCTATATAGCATTTCTGTGCTTAATAGTCCTGTGTTATATGAACTTGCGGAAAATGCTAGTAGGGTAGCTACATTTGAAATGTAAAAGGTAGTTATGTAGTTGCTTTCGAAGTAACATCCATCCATCGAAAAACGCACATTTGTTTCATTACTCCTGACCATTTTGAAAGTATTGGTAGCATTCATCTTTTGGTATCCCTTATAGATTGGTTCTTGCACATTTTAGATAACATGAAATGGTTGAAAAGCGTTAACGCCTGAAAACCATCTTGATAAGAAAGAACATAGAAGTCAGAGTACGAGAAATCTGGTTGTGGCATAATAAGGACATATTTCTCATCAAAGAAAGCCAAGTTACTTTCCTCAGAAGGCCTATGCTTAAAATGTGACATCGTTTCGAATAGTCGAAAGCTGCTCTAGTTCTGTCTTCCTTACAGTACGAATTACATGTACACTTTTTGTGATGATGTCACGTCATACATTTATTTTTATTTTTAACTATTTAACTGCCAAATTTAGTTATTTTAAATTTCAGGCATGGGACATGCCTGAAATTAACAGAGGAGTATATAAACTTTTAAACAGAGGAGTATATAATTTAACTACTTAAGATTTGTCCATCAAAACAGCTTTATTCTTAAAAATTGCATATCAAATACATTTTGGACCATTCTATCAGATAATCTGATTTAGACCATTCTATCAGATATATCTAAAAATTTCTTCGAACTATATTTTGTTGGCCTGTATTATAAGAACATACGTGATACAAGAAATAAAGTTAGTAAAGTTATATTAAATAATGCATTTTGTGTAGACTTTGTTATGTTAACAAATAATAAATTCTGCATGTATCTTCCTACAGATAATCCAATCAAATGTGACAAGTATTTGAAATGGATTAGCAAGAAGGATTTACCGAAGACTTTCACAGGAAAATGCAGTGCACCCGCTAAGCTTAAAAACAGGCCCGTTCGCAACCTGACACCAGCTGATTTTTATTGAGTCGGCATATGTAAAGAAACAAAATTTAATAAATAACTTAACCTGTTGTATATTTCATTTTTTTGGCAGTGCGGAATGGAAGAAAATAAAAAATAAATCTGTTTTCTTGATTTTAAGAGACTTTTTAAAACTAAATTTAAATTCTGTGTGTCAACCTGATTTTCACCAAAACGCTAACTAAAGCTACGTAAGTGGTAAAGCTCTTTCATCAGCGTATGAGTAAAGGTATTTCAGTGTAGTTAAATGAAGAGTAACTAAAAGTTTATTTGAACCAGAATTTGTGGTCTAACTTAACCTTTCCTGGGAAATTTTCATCCTTCACAGAAAAATTGGTTCCATTTACATTTTGATAAAAAGGAGAATAAATTTGTTTCGATTGTTCACCATTTCTGCATGTCACTTCGGTTTTAAACATTTCTCTAAGAGATTTCTTGACACAAAGGCATAAATTTAGAAAAGTGTAATTTGGCATCGCCATTTCAGTTTGAAATTTTAATTTAACAGCATTCCTTCTGTCGATGTGTATATATATGAATTTTATGCATATTTAACTGCGATAATGTAAAAATCTGGGAAAAGAGAATTGGAGGTTTGTTGCATTGGAGGTTTATTAAATTAGTAAAAACGTATTAATACAGAAACTTGTGGAAAAATACTTAATTAGTTTCTCTACAAAGCTGTCAATGTTATTTGAAATAAAGTTTATACCTTTTCGTTCTTTTCTGTTTGCAATACTCATTGCTTTGGAAAAAAAAGTAATTTAAGTTAAACAAAAGCCAGCTTAACGGAACTGAATCTACTTTTTAATATGGACACTCTGAGAAGTAGATAAAACCAGCCTAGAAATCGATAGATTAAAGTCAACTTTACATCTCCGTCGGAGGTTTCTTTGAGTTAAGTCGTAGTATAATATTTAGAGAAGAATGTGTTCAAAGAAATAGCATCACAAGCTTATTAAACTTTACAGTCAATTTAAATTTTAAACTTCAGAGTCAATTTTAATATGAACTAGTCAATTTACAATGTTTATAAATAGCACAACGAGACTGAAAGCGTAATGTTCGATATAGTAGCACTCTTGACTTCACGTTTGGCGGGAAGAGCGAGAGAACATTCGACGCACAGCCAGTACGAGTTTAAACTGAGTACAGTCACGTAGTTGTCATTAGGATGTTTTTCATTTGTAAACTATTTTTTTCTAGTGCGTTCTAAAAATGAGTGACATCAATTTTGAGCAACGTTATGCAATCAGATTTTGCTTCAGATCTGATCACACTACAACCAAATCTTTTACAAAGCTTCAGCAAACCTATGGAACCAAAATTTTGTCAAGAGCTTGTGTTTTAAGGCGGCTTAAGGCATTTTCCAAAGGAAAACTATAGATTGAAGACGACCTCGCAGGAGTCTGCAGCTGCCAGAACAGACGAAAATGTTCCCAGGATCCAGAATTTTAAGCGTTCTGATAGTCACTTGGCAGTCAGAATGATCGAAGAAGAGTTGAATTTACCCCACATCCTCATTCATGAGATTTTAAAAAATAAATTGGAAATGAGCAAAATTTGTGCAAAAATTCTGAAAAATCTATCTCAGATCAAAAGCACAGCAGGAGGAGCCAGTGCCTTGAATTTTGGAACGGTTTGAAAATGACTCTCGTTTCAGGAGCGTATCATTCGTTACTGGTGACGAATCTTAGGTGTTCAAGTAAGTCCCAGAAAAGAAGGCCCAAAGTCAGGAATGGCACACTTCCAACTCACCAAGACAGCAAGAATGAGCAAGTCAAAAATCAAAAGCATGTTTATTTACCTTTCCAATAGCCAGGGATTCGTTCACAAAGAATTTGTGCCTCCAGGGAAAACGGTGAGCCAACACTTTGATGGTGGAGCTCTTGAAAAATTTCGAAAATGGACCAAACATGTGAGACCAAGCATCAAGACCAACTAATTGTTTCATCACAATACTGAGCCTTTTAACACCGCATTTTAAATGAATGAATTTTTGTCAAGTTAAACCATCACTCCTCATCTCCCATAATCCCCCAACTTAAGTCCATGTGATTTTTTTCTATTCAAAAGATTGAAACCCCTCCTCAAAAGACATCGTTTTGGGGCACGAAAAGTATTAAAATGGCAGTAACCGACCAGGTAAAGACTATATCAGTATTCGAGTTCCAGGAATGCTGTGATGAGTCAAAAAAATTGCCTTTCAGAAATTAAAGCCTTAAATCCTAAATTAGTTCTCTAACAGATGTATGACTGTTTCTGCTCTGTTACATTCTGCTAGCTCGAATTTATATTACATCAGACATTCAGAAGTTCATCTGTATTTCATTTATACATTATCTTATAACGCAGTAAAAACAGTACTATAATCGGTAATAAGTTGATTATTACTGCTAAAACGTTCAGTTATTTTCAGTAACTTCTTCTGAGTTACATCGGTGTAGATGTGGAACAAGAACCTAATAGGAAGACAGCTGCAGAACATTTCAACCTACTTAACAGAATTTTGAAAGAAATAGTAACAAATCCATCGCTTCGAATTATGAAAGAATTGCAGATAGAGACAAAAATGACTAACAATTAGTTAATAACATTTATCAACAAAGTTAAAATTTTGAAGCTTGCAATCTCGCTGTGCTAAACTCAGAAGCATACTTAACGAGAAAGTATTTCTGAATTTTCGTGGTGAAGATTTGCACCCAATCTGTTCACTTTCAGAAAAAATGCAATGCTATTTTGCTTCACAACAATTTGATGTTTAGAACCAATATTTATAACCAGAACTATGATAGAAATTATTCATAGAGACAATGATTTTCTAGTTTTTTAGTACACTGTTTCTGAATTATTATCAATACTGTAAAGGAACTTGTAGAGACATTAGGTATTTAGAAGCAGGAAACGGGAAAAATGAGCAACGCCTTCGCCGGGAATCAAACCACGGACCTCTCGGCTACGCGTCGAGCATGCAGACCACTACACCACGAAGGCATGCGAAGAAGGGGGGGGGAGAAATACCTTATAAACTAACGTTGGCTTATCCTCACAAATTTTATATGCAAGAAACCTTCATGGTAAAGGTAATTAAATACTTTTGACTCGGGTAGACGAATACTTTCGTCAATCAAAAGTTAAAAAGTTCGCTAAATTGCAAAATTCTCTAAATTTCTGAATTCAGATTTCTCGATGAATATAGATACAAGAAGTAAATCACATCGACCTGGACAATAATTTGAAACATGGTTTTTGGTGCATTGTAGAAAAATTAATCATTCATATTATATATGAGGAGTCAATCATTTCGGAAACTCAAACAAATATTAATTGTAAGCCTGTATATACATGTAAGATATAAGAAAATACGATAGCTGCTTTAAAAACTAATTGGCGACCTTAAAATGAACATTCTAAATTTGGTGATCTCTTCCTAAATTCATCTGTTCTCCCGAATTCGAGATTTTTCTACGTTACATAACGCTACTTGAAAAGTGCAAACCAAAACTAATACTAACTAATCATAGGTTGTTTCTAGAATCGCACCTACTTTGGCATAAATACTCTGGCGAGCTAATTACATCATTCCTTCTTTTGCTAGCTTCCACCTTGCTAAAACTCCTCGCTTTGCTTCCCCCGTCTGAAGTGCGCGCGTCTTAATTTTAAGAATCAATGTAAATAGCAATTCATCATCTTTCATTATGATTGAATCATAGAAATGTATCGGATTTCATTATGATTGGATAAACATTTATGGAGAGGATTTTATATGTGTGAAAATAAAGAGAGGAAATTCTTCAAGTTCATGTTTTGTTATCTTCATCTGTAAGCTCTCACGCTCAGCTACGACTACTGCAAGTTAATTCTTCCTTCTATGCTCATCGAAATCCTCACGTATACATATGTTTGAAGTCTGGGTTTTGATCATCCTGCTATCTCTAAACACCCGTCACTCATTTTGTTTGAAAGCTGAATAAAAGCTTTATTAAATTGTATTATCTAAATCAGAATGGCATTAGTTCTTGAGATTATTTACGTAGTTTTAAACTAATGAATGGGTAATATACGTAGACAATGACAACCAAAACTCATATTTCGGTAACTAGGCGATTTTCAGTTTGAGGCAAAAATAGCTAAAAAAAACCCTCATTCATGTTTAATCAAGCATGGGATTTTGTCGCAGAAAAAGAATGAGAATAAGCTAGAGACTAATAAGATTATTTGTAAAGTAGTGATATAAATGTTAAATTAAGATTGAGGCACTTTAAGCTTTAGTCGAACTAACAATTCTGCAATATCATTTGAATAACCGAATATATGCACTTTATGAAAATCACCATTCTTTCTTAATTTTTAATACTTTAGAAAATAAGGCTTGTTTGTTTATTTACTCTCAAAGGTCCATTGGAAGTGGCTAGTTTCAATCTACCCAGTATCTTCTTTCTGTAACTAGTAAGGAATAGTCAGAGCATGATAATATTCAAAATATTTACTTATGTTAAGTGAAACAAATTTAATACGTTCAATTAATTCTCAATAGATTTGTAAATTCATTCGTAAGCCAGAGCACTATTTGCTACATATGGTTTAAAAATACAATTCTGTATCACTATCCATCCCCATAGCTGTATTCTAAATCATAAGAAATAAGTTCCGTATTTTTACTGTTAGGCATACTCAGCATATCAGATTGTCACTGATTTTCGGGCGCGTTCGTCAGCTATGTCTTTGCAAAATCTGCCAGAAAGCAGAAAGTTAGACGAATTTGGAATAAATTACATTTATATAATTTAGAAGATTGTCTTCTATGTAGAACTATGTAACGATCGGAATCTTATCATTCTTCTTTTCATCACTTTTTTTGCTAGTCACCTCAGAGCTGCTGTTTGTAAAAATTTGCAGTAAATTGACAAAACATTTACTTCCGTACACTTCCACGCATACTACACAGTACATTAATTTAAATTTTATGCTGTTTTCTTTCGTAAATAAAAATTATACATATAGCTCATATATATTTTAATCAAGTAAAAACTGATACACACAAAAAAAAACAGACACCTAGCAAAATATAATACAGATACATACATTTAGGATAAAATCTTAACATCATACATTGCATGTGTATTAAGAATAAAAAACGTTTTCAATAAACTAGTTTAAATGTGCAGAAGTGCACTTTCATAATCAAATCAGTTAAAACAGTGGTTCTCAACCTTTTCTGCCCCATGCACCCCTTTCACCATTGCTAAACGATCATTCCTTTCCCCTTGCTTTTCCAAACTCGAAAAATAAATATACATTTATTTAAATTCAGGTTATTTTTAACTGTGTTTTACAAATTTAACAAGAAAAAATACAGAAAATATTGATAAATACCAAAACAAATAAAAAGTTTATAAAAAATAAAGAAAATAAAAAAAAGTTTTTTAAATACAAAAAATTAATAGGAATAAAAAAGTTTTTTATATTCATAAACTAAAACTAATACTTAACAGGCAAATAAAAGGTTGACTAAATTCCCGCTCTAAAACTATGAAATTTCCCCAGGGAGAAATTCCCCTCAGATTGAGAACCCCTGAGTTAAAGTATCTAAAGCACAGTAAAACAGCAATGATTATATATGATGTTTTCGAAAAATGTTGTAATATATATATATCTATATAGAGAGAGATAGATATATAGATATAGAGAGAGATAGATATATAGATATATATATAGATAGATAATATAGATAGATAGATAGATAGATATAAATATAGATATATCATACATTATAATAATTAGTAATTTTTTATTTATGGTTATCTCCTCCTACGAAAGCAAATATAAAACTATTGCAAATTGAAATTTAGAAAAGTTAATACATAAGATGACTGCTTTGAAACTGCTAAAAGCTTGTAATAAACTTGAAAGATGTTTACAATTTGCAACGGTATGCATTTAAATTGCATATTTAAAAAAAGGAGGGAGAATAGTACATATATAAAAATAAGGTAAAACAGTACACACATAAAAATGTAAGTAAATTATTGCTGATTTCCCGAAAGAAGTTGACTAGTCAAGGGAAATCAAACCTCTCGCAAAATATCCGGTTTATTTTGGTATGATTTCATTTAGTCTCCTTCAAAAGTTTGAATGAATTCTTTTAATCGCGAAAAACTAATACATCAAATTTGTATCAAAATGAATAACTTATAATTTTCAAACATGAAGGTAATTCTCCTTTCATAATTAATAATTTTCAAGCGAAGGTCATTTTCAAACATGAAGGTATTACCCCTTATACAGAGCGAAAAATAAGATGTTACATTTTTCTTAACGAACAGGTAATTAAATCAGTTAAAGCATCTAAAACACCATAAAACAGCAATGATAATATATGATGTTCTCGAAAACTCTTCGAATACATACATATATATATATAGAGCAAAAATAAGGATATTACAATTTCTCAGTGAAGAGTTCTAATGTAAAACAGAAGTATGAGATGCATCGAAGGTAGATTACTTCTTTAAAATACCTCCCTCTCAAGACGACCTTAAGAAAAATCAGCTAATGTGAGGTTCGAAAGACTTCGACCTGTAAGTTCTGGTGGAGAACTACAATGGCCTTGAAAAGATTCTGGAAGACGGTATTTATAAACCCATTTCAAATCCTGGTCGCATTTGATGGGATTACCTGAAACAATTAATATTATTGATTATATTACTATACTATATCACAAACTGATATAATTACCATACTATATCTCTTTCTGATACTGGTATATTACCGTAATATATCACAAACATACATAGACTTGCATATAAAGAAAAAAAAAACACTGTTTCCTTTCAGAATAAACATGATGGCGCACGAAAAGTAGCAGCCTTTATTTTGTTTATTGTATATGTAATTATCATAAAAATATTACAAATGAATCCGCAGCTAATTGCCTGAGCACAGAAAGTGAGTTTAATGCAGAATGTGTCCAACCTACTGTTTTACAACCTCTTGCAAGCGAACCTTTGCATTTGTCTCAACCTTCCGTCATATGTCTTCCAAAATTGCACGACACAACTGCACCACAAGAATCTTGAGTTGTGTTACATTTGTAATCTTTCTTACGAATGCATTATTTTTCGAAAAAGCCCATTACAATTACATGATGTAATATCCAGGCTATACGGGTTCATTGTCTCCCAACTTCACATCGTCCAGGAGACGGACGTGACACTACGCTAACTTTAAATATATCATGCAGAAAGAGAAGAACACATTTGCATTGTGTGATTTAACTTCATTTTGCATGAACCACTAAGTGTGTAAAAGCAGATCTGTTGTCATTTTCAAGTGTATGGATGGGCGGCGTCGATTTTTCTCCTACACAACAGACCCAGTGGCTTTCAATTGCTATTACAATTTTTGAATGATCTGTTTGCAAAAAACCTGTCTTCTACCAAAGTGTGCACGAAAACTTCCTTGAGTCATCACCAAACCTTTCTACATTTTTTCAAAAAATATGACAAATTTCACAATGTAGTTATACTGCTTGTATAAAAGTTTAACTCACTTTTCTTTAGCCCCTACAATACTCACAACCGAGTTATCATTCCAACTTGAATTCAAACGACAAAGCCTTAGAAAGATTAAAATAACCCTTTTATTGAAGTCTTTAAATTAACAGAACGCACTGCTTGTACTACAGATAAACCAGTGCTACTTGTGTGTATTTAAAATAACATAAGACGAAATTAAATTCAGATTTAGGCGAAGTAACAAAGACATCACGAAATAGACTGCTTAAGCTGGCTCAAGTAATTACTGTGCGTATTTAATCGTCGGCGAGCAAAATGGCTAAAGCCGAAATAACTTTGACAAAGCTGGCGATGATACGTAGTTGTAATGCAAGGCTGCCTGAGCTCTAACTCAGCTAAAACATTCAAACATTCTATGACATTTTGTGCGCCTTATCCTGTATGTTACAGGATAATAAAAGCAAGCCTTCTTCACCGACTAGATCTCATAAATAAAAAAAATTATAATACCAATTTTCTCCTTCCATTAACAAAAAAATTGACAAATGGAGAAAATTATTATGCTAACTACATAAGTTATTTTCTCCCTCCTTTCCGCATGCCTTCGTGGTGTAACTAGAAGCACGCTCGACGCGTATTCCGGAAGTCCAGAGTTCGAATCCCAGTTCATAATTTTGGGTTCATAATTCAGGGGAAGGATGAAAGGCAGCTCATAATTCTTCTCGTCTCTAGCACCTAAATCCTAATGACTCCACAGTGGCGCCCGAATTTAAAGGCGGTGGACGATAATTCGTCACCACCAGGATTTGGTGAATGGGGGTTGTCATCTCCAATTGCCCTCATGCCAGATTTGTTTTTACACACTAAGTGGGGAGTATATCAGGTATTTTTCTCCTTTCTTTTCGCATGCTTTCGTGGTGTAAATGGAAGGCACTGCTCTATCAACCACGTATTTGCACCGCTCTATCAACACATATTTGGCAGGTTTGGGGTTCGAATCCTCGTGAGGGCATTGCACATGTCTCCAGCACCATGAAACCTAATGACTTTACAACTGGTCAACAATAATAAACCTGTTCTTTCTTATAGAAACCAAACTTAGTGCATTTTCCCCTTTGTTCCCTTTTTGTTTTATGTTTGCAAGTACTTTTATCATATGAATTTATTTTAAAAACTCCAGTAATGGTTAGGAAAATGTGCAGCAGCCTTACAAATATGCAAAGAAAAAACCTCATATATCGTAGTGTCCAAAAAGTATCATATCAGATAAAAAATTACAGTGATTCAATCTCATGTATCGTAGTGTCCAAAAAGTATTATATATAGTAAACTACACAGTGATACACGAATATTCTTTAACATTAGAGGTTGATTGACTCAAAGCTGTATGTTCGGTTTTAATCTTCTTATGAAAGCAGTTTCATCAGAATGAAAGCTTTTCCTAAAATATTAATAAGGGTATTTTCCAGTTTTAAAATATTACTTTTAGAACCGCGGGTTCGTCACAACAGAACATCATTAGTAACAACCTCTCACAAACAATCTCCAAAGGATAATCAGAATGGAGGAAACAGCTGAGCAAATTCAGAAAAGAGAAATAGCAAAACAATACATAGTATTTGGAGTAATGAAATAAAAACAATAAAAGGGAGAGTTAGACTTACTTATATTATTGTTATTCTCAGAAAAAAAACAACATAATAAGCTTTTTTTCTATCCCCCCTCTGCTATCAAAATCAAGATGAAAAGATATAATGAAAAATCATAACAACACGAGAAAACATGAAATAAAAATATTAATAAAAACTAAATTGCAGTCTAAAAACTTCATATTACGATTTAACACCTCAAAGAATTTAATATTAAAATTTCAAAAAGCTAAAAAATATATTTAAAAATATAAACATCATAAAATTAAAAAGAAATTTCAATGTGATTTTAGTACGCCGATTTTGATTTATGACTTCAGTTTAAAAAACTAAGTTACTGTAGGATTATTAGTTTAAGAACGAATGCCTCCAAAATTAATGATATAAATATGATTGTTAAAATGAACTGTTAAAAATGGTGAAGCCTAAAGAAAGAAAAACAATTCTTATGATAATAATTCTTCGCAATTAAACGTCACCTGCAGACATGTATAATTATTTAATAAATAAAAGATTTAATTATGAAAGACACAGCTGTGTGCTTGTTTCTTTGGACGGCTTTCCCAGGAGATTTGCAGTAAATATTTTCTGAAGTCACTGAAGTGGCAATATATATTATTTTGCGAGGCCACGAAATCGGCTAACTGAAAACAATAAGCAACTCTTCGAGATGTTTAAAAATTAATTTTACATAATTTTTCACTCTTTTAAAAATATACACACCTTTCTCATTTACTGGAACAAATGCAAGGGCAACTAAGTTCTGATTGCTTGAAACAGACAGCATGTATTTCAAATTGATGGAAATTAATGTTTTGTTATGAAGTACAATCCTTCAACTTGCATCTGTGTACAAAATATTCTTCTTGTTAGAATTTATCTTGAGTACTTACAACCAGTCCAAGGTTACAGAGAAAGTTAAATCACGACACAGAATAAAAAGTCAGAATTCACTGATATATTACGTAAGTAACATAAAATATTCGTCTCTTTTTAGGCCGAAATGGTTATTAGTTTCAAAACGCGATTTTGCGTTGGCTTCACTTTTCTTTCAAGTCTGTTGCCATTTAGCAAAAAGCATCCTTCAGATTTAATATGAGTGTTAATGATTAACAAACTAAGCTATTTAAAAGCAATAGATGCATTTCTTAAGAAAATTATATTTTTCTTTTTAATCTGATTAATTTAAATAAAAACACATTTAATTCATGATATATCTAATTAAAAATATTAAATATTTTTGTAGAACTACGTTACACATATTTTTTTTCACTTTTCAAGTATACCGAGGATGCATAATGTTTCCATGTTAGTCTAAATGTATATTCATCTAATATCCTATAAAATATTTCGCTTTGCCGCCTGGGTCATATATACGGATCATCTCTACTGATTTAAAATTTAAAAGAAACCTTTTGGGCGACCGTTAAAATCTGAATCCTTTCAGACTTTTTGTTTGTTTTGTTTTTGTTTGTTTGTTGTTAGTTACTGTTACTGTCGTTTGGTATTAAGCACTCGTTATCACCAGTTTTCTTATTGCTGCTAACATGTTTGATAACATTCACAGGTACATTTTAATTTCCTCCACTATTATCAGAGCCTGTTAAAACCCCAAAATAACGTAATTTTATAATTACGTTATAGCTGGGATTATATTTTTTCATCGTTTTTTCCTGCTTCTTTATGGTCTAAATTTATGGTATAAAAAGGCTTTTAGCAAGCATAGAAAGTATAAAATAATTTGTATAATTTCAAAACAATTTATGATTTTAGTTAGAAAAATACATTGCACAACATCATTCAGATTTATAAAAATGAAGTACATAGTTCCCTTAAAAGTCCCTCGGGCATCCTTCCCCTTCAACAGATGGCCTTCTCATGGTCTGCCATAATCTAAATAATCTAATTTAAGGGTAAGTAGTTGACACATCTGCCAAACAAGGGAGGACCTAACATTCCCCGGCTCCGAAAACCCTAAAAGTATCTACAGAACTAAAAATGCTGCCGAATTAAAAATGTGGCAAAAACTAATTTGTTGTGTGCTGGCTTTGGTCCACTAAGACACATGCCTCTTCCAGTTTCCCTTTAAATATGGAAGAATGTAAGGACTTATCGCATTTCCCAAGCGTGTTCTTGTGGTATATGTGGTTAATACATTCAGTTAGCAAACTGATTATTCGAGGTTCTAACCCTAGTGAAGTCGCAATTGAATTTTCATGTTGTTTTGCTAGAACAAGTCTAATAATAAAATATCTACGTTATAAATTATCCATGTACATTCATTTCCGCCATTTTACGGGCTAACAGACTGGACAAAACGTAAGAAGAAATGTTCAATAAAACCGCTATTTTGAAATGTTATATACCGTGCAATCTACATACCATGGAATTTTCAAGCGCATACTATAAAAGCGACGAAGATGTAGAACCTGCATGGATGTTCGCTTGTTAAGAGAAAAATGCCATTTCCTCTAAAAATATTAATCGAGTTAATTAACTTTAACTCATTCAGGCAATTAAGCACGCATCGAACTTGATTTCAATGCTATCTCATCTTTCAGTGAAAGCAGATACAAAAAATGAAAAAAGCATTCTTAAAATAATTTGAACGATTCGTTCTTTTTCGCCTGCACCACTTCCTCAGTTTCATCAGTTTGTTTTCGAAAGTAGAAATAAATGGTAATTTATCGTTCCCAAGAATTGCACGTAAAGAAACATTTAGAAAAATGAGAAGGTTTAACAAAACCTTTTACGATTTATTTGGGAATAACTTTCCTCTTTTTAAGGGTAACTTTAAATTTGTGGATTAGAAACTGTATTAAATTAAGCTTTTTTAAGTGAAATTACTGCTTGATTATTTTTTAAAACTTTTCTTTACATAGTTATAACACAAAATATGGATTATACTAAAAGTGTAAGAATAGATATTGCGTCAACATATTTAAGTCTAATAAAGCCCTATAAATTTTTAAAGCAGAGATTAAAACGACAAAAATATTTTTGAGGAAAAGAATCTGTGCAAATTTAAGTGCTTCAAAAGATTGTACTTGATACATGGTCTTTTACCCCTAACAATATTACTTATAAAAATGGGTTGAAGTACAAACATAATACTTTTCATTAAGAGATAAATTTTATTTGGAATAATATTAATAACTACATATTTTTAAAAAAATCGGAAAGGGATAATTACGCATGTGAATATCGGTTTAAAAAAAGCAATTTCTTTTTTGCATAACTTCTTTTACACGTAAGGAAACACCCTTCTAAAAGAGTGAATACATAGAACTTACCGTAAAAATGAGCAAAATTAATTTGACTCCAAACTGGTGACCAAGTAACTTCATTCAAGCTCGTCAAAACATTATTGTCTAAAAATACCTCTTCTAAGGCTGGCATTTGAGTAAACATGTCTTTAGGAAGCGTTCTAAGGGCATTATTGCTGGAAAAGAAAGAAAATGTTTGAAGCTTCCATGAACTTCTATAATTGTCAAATATATTACTGATGATGATAATTTAGCAGAACCCTGTAAATTGCAAATTGTTTTATTTCATTAAACAAGAGAAAAACTTTCAAAGTTTAAATACAATTTGTAAGGTTTATCCTAAGTTTTTAACTGTTAATCTTAAGTTAAAGCTGCTTTCCTATCCATCCTAATTTCAGTTTACAATTTCCTATCAGAATACTACGCTCGGCCGTGTTACGGGCCCTTGATAGTTTCGCTAGATAATTCGATATTTAGGGGGCAACTAGTTAGATTTATGTTATCTTCGACTACATCTATTTAGTTAAACATTAATTAAGTTCTTATTTCTTACACTCTTCAGTTTAAGCCCAAGTGGAGGCTTTGCTCTACGCCCTGAGAAAGGGGCCGACTGTTATTCTTCATTTTGAGCAATAAAGGTTAATTAACCCTTCTTGAGATTTACGTTTCTGTTACTGAACTTAAGCTATTATTCGCTTAGCTATACCTCCACCCTTAAGTATTAGATAAAAGGGAAGAACGCTACAAATTAACTAAATCTTGCACGAAATTAGCAAAATATTACAGTGATATATGCGGATAAAATACTATAGTCATTCATTTTAATTTATAAAATATGTTAAGAAAATAGTTTCTATGCGTACAGTGTTAAGCGGATAATGTCTGTACTGCAAGGAAGCGCTCAAAATAGTACACAGCTAGCTGAAAGACCTCAAGAGAGGTTGGTAGTAGGGGAAAGTGGTGGGAGATCCTCGAACCACCCCTCGAGCTGTTCTCTGTTGGAATTTTAAACCAGGACGAAGCTTAACGATCAGCCAGATATAGAAATACCTCATGGCATGGTACACCTGTCGTACTACAAAGGTGCTGACCTAGCTGTTACTACGCTCGGCAGTATTACGAGCCCTTGATAGTTTCGCTAGCTAATTTGATATTTAGAAGGCACTAATTAGATTTATGTTATCTTCTGCTACATCTCTTTAGTTAAGCATTAGTTAAGTCCTAAAACAAATACAGAGGCTTGTATCTGTTTTAGGACTATGTTCATACAAAATCTATTTGATATTAATACGAGAAGAATTTTGATACCATTAATATCGGAAGAAGTTTCATTTGTTATTTCATGACATATTCTAAAATATTTGCTACGATTCACGGCCCCTAAGTCCAGCTTAAACTGGCTTTCTTGATAAAAGAAGTTGGCTACCACTGAATTAAACATTAAAAATGAAATAAAATTGTGAAGTCGTTATGTCGTTATTCAGAGTTGGGAATAACTTTGCAGAAAAGGTGTCTTTGCCTACGTTTCTAATTTTTAAGAGTATGCTGGATGACTCGATGTTTAAGCTTGCATGACGAACATTTTCCCGCACTTTCTTAAATATTTTGATTTTTTTCCGAGTTTCTAGCAAATCGAATGTCTAGAAATTATTTTGGCCTGCTCTAGTTTTACTTAATTATTTATGTATATTTTTTCTTTTAAATGTTTTAGTATGAAATTGGTTTATAATTTATAAGTAATGGTATTCTATAAGTACTCAGAATACGAGCAAGCGTTTTTAATGGAAAACTCATCTAATGGGAATAGTAAATGAAAATAGTATTATTAATAGAAGTCTCAAATTTTTAGTATTGAACTGTGGATGAGAATAACAAAATAAAGAAATTAAACCTAAATGAACTGCTTACATTGGTCATTAAATTCTATGAATTTAAATTATTTGTACATGAATTAGTAAACATTTACGACTGCGTGGAGAGTAGCATTCGTATTGAAGCTCCATTCATTCCTATTAACGCGTGCTCATATTCATTCATTCAAATTCACTCATATTAAAGTTGCATTCATGGATCCACTTTACTATTTATTGACATAGCAGAGTTTTCAAGAAAGTATAACTTATTTGTTTAACAACTAAAACATTTTATGTAAAATTAAGAAACTGCAGTGCTCTTTTTTGGTACTTTTCAAAGTGTTGGAAGGTTTGAGATAATTTATCTAGTTACTCATGCGGGCTTAGGAATATTTGTTTAGTAATAACTAACGACACGATTGAAAGAACAAATATAACTATTGTTGCTCATTTCATAATACTAAAAGTGAGTCTTAATGAGTGAATTACAAAAGTAGCACGCCGCTTTTATCACCCTTCCCCCCCAAATCCCTCTCAAATTAGATTGTAAGCAGAAAACATTAGGAATTCTATTACATTGTATGCAAGTATGTTTGCAAAATATTAACTTTTAAATTAATCTTCTTTATAACAAAGATGCAATAGAAATTTTTTTAATATAATTAATAATATTTATAAGCCACAAAACAAGATTGCATGCACGGAGTTTGAAATTAAATTTCGTTACCGTGACCAAGTTTATTGCAGTTTAAAATTAATTTTTTATTTGTTTTCTGCTGATCTGAAGAAGTGAGAAATCCATCACTTTTTATTAAAATATTTCTATTATTATGCCTGGGTTGCTAATATTTTGGCATTCCTCGTTCCACCTCAAAATAGGGCATTACGATTCCGCACTCCCCCCCACCCCCGTCGAACCAGGTCCAAGAGTTCAACACTTGTCTTCGAACCTTGGAGGGATTGGCACCATCCCACCTAGAACCTAGGGTGACACTCGTCGTCTACACCAGCTATTACGATTTAAACCTTTAATATAACTTCTTTCCGTGTCCTTACCTGAATGGAGATTAGTTTTTATGTATATAAGCCGAGGGTTTTTAGTGAAAGAGCTTCTGGCAGTTTCGCACTGCAATTACGAACTATCGCCAAAGTTATTACGTCTTTAATCACCTTGCTAGCCGACGTTTAAATACTCGCCATTAATTACTTAAATAACCTATATTGTGCGTTGTCTCCGAGTGTGCTACTTAAATTTGAATTTAACTTCCTTTTTATTATTTTAGATACCTGCAAGTAGCGAAGGTTGATCTGTAGCCCAAGTAGTGCCTTCTGTTAATTTAATAAGTTAAATAAAAAAGGCTATTTTAACATTCTTATCTTTTTGTTATTGCTTCAGATTACAGCGCAAACTCGCTTTTTATTCTAATACTGTCTGAAGAACTTTGAGTTAAGCTTCTAGAGATAGCAGAACCTTACAAACATCTACATAAATGATGCTCTAAATGAAACTGAAGAGAAGTTATTCTCCCTGATTTCATTTTATAGCTATAATACTTGAAATAATATTAATTTGTGGAGGACTAAACAAAGCTGAAAAATAGCTAAACTTAACTGAAAAACTTGAGTGCTTTGTGTTTTGTAACACAATGACCCACCCTACCTCAGTCGACTCGCTACCTGGCTCGCAAAAATATTATTATTTTATAAAATGACAACTGACGTTCTTGAATCGTTCCTAGCTGTTTTGGAGTAATGTGAAACTTTACTCATGTTGTATATTGTACTAATCTTTCGTTAATCACATGTTTAAAATACTATGCCATTAAAAAAATCTTCTGTTAAAAATGGAAATGCAAGTCTAAAATGAATAAATGTGGTCGGTTCTTCTGCGAAGGGTGGAGTCACAAAACGAACTGTATCTGGTGTTCTGAAAAAGAAGTGTTACTTATACCATTATTGTTTAAGTAAAATGTAAAGAAAGCAAAAAATACTGCAAAAGAATTTCGGCTGCCTACAGAATAAACTTTAAATGGTACTATATACAAGTGTTTTACTTATCTTCGTTCAAGTCGGGTAAGCTGAAGCAGAAAGACCGAAGTTTGCGGGATTCAAAGCGAATTCACATTCCCCGTTTCTAATTATTATGGATGATTATTATTTAAGACCTAAGGAGTAGCACATACAGCAATAAAAAAGGGCGAGGATCAAGTTACATTAAAGTAAAAATGAAGCTATCTTCTTAGATACTGTAATGTTAATATTACTATGTACTATTATCGGAATGCGGGTTTCTTTTTAAGAGATAATATTGTGACAGTTTACTGTAGTTTATCCATGACTATTTTTCATTTGTTATTTTATTATTATAACAGCTTCATTCGGAAATTAAATTATTCACAGAATTTTCCCTTTTTGATTCTAGCAATAAACTAGACAATAAAACTAGAAAAAAAGGGAGAAACAGGCTAGAAAATACGGTATTGGACGAACGTTTAGAAAAGGAAGTTATTTAACAAACACGAAGGATGTCAGTAGAGAAGAAACGACAAAATATCGGCACAATTGGAGCATTTAAGTTGCCTACGAGATTTAATAATGAAATAAAAAGAAGATTGTCAGTCACTTGATTCGGCAATGTCGGACCAGGAAAATTTTCTTCAGTACAAATGTATGTTTAGCAATTTGAATTTTTTGCATAGTTTCATTACTAGTGACTTTTTTTTTACTCTTGGGTTAAATTATTATCTGTTATAAGCCTGTAATAAACACATATTTTTAAAATCTACAGGGTGTTTCTGGATTACGAAGTTTTATTAAGCATTTTAAAATCTTCCTGTTTTCGGTGCCTGTTTGTATTTCCATGCAATCTTTTTAAGGCTAAAAATTATTTTGCAGTTAAATATGATTTACTTTATAATTTCAATTAATAATTTTTAATTATAATTAATATTATAATTATATTTAATGATTATATTTAATGCCTCTTTCTCTTAAACTACTAAGTTGCAGTTTATTCTTTATTATAAAACTCTTATTACACAGCATGTTTATTATATTGCATGATATTGTCTGGTCTAGTTCTCTTCGCTATCATAAAATGTAACTAGATCTACCTAAGTATTAGTCCTTGAGACTTCTGGAAAGGCTAGAAGATGATCATAACAAGGGTGTAAAAGACCCTTTTATAGAACACAATGTAGTTCACAGACAGCACGGACTTATGTGCTTTCAGACACCATCCACTTGCGGTAAGAACTTGAAAGATATGTAATACTATATTTAAAGAGTAGTACAAGACTATATAATTCAGTTTAATCTAACAACTTGACTCAGAACTTACGCCGGTAGGATATTAACTAGGCAAGAACGCGGTGACGATATTCAAGATTAACAGCTGGAAAAAATAGCAACATGCGCTCACAATAGCGAAACCACGCTCTATTCAAACTTTTCGCTACATCAGTTTAAGTAAATTCGTTCACTGTAGCTAATTTTCATCCTGGCGAGGAAATGCAAGGGGAATAAGTGAAGACAGAAAAATGATTATAACTAGACATAGCAAAATAACTATTAGTAAGGATAAATGAAACCCTATAGTATGATTTATTGATAATTAAATATTATAAATTTATAATATTTAATAATTGCGTGATTTGTAAAAGTAAAAATTTCTGAAGGGAAAATACGTGTTACACCATATATTTTAGTAATAGTAGCTGGAAATTAAAAATAGGTATTCAGAAAGAAACGAAATGTCTAAGTTACTCTTCCAACTTCTTAAGAAATATCTAAAAGCAGGATAAAATTTCGAGTTGTATTGAAGCAACGCTTGTAAAAAGAAAGAAGCCTTGAACAGTCACATGGCATTAATATTCCGGTTATTTTTGTTTAAATTATGAAATTAAGTTTCAATAATTTGTTCATAGATCGATATTCCATTTTATAAATTAAAGTGCAATCAAATAATTTTAAATTCCCATTTCGTTTGAAGCATGACTAAAGATTCATGTTTACTTCATAGGACAATGCTTTCAATAAATAATAAAATTTCATAAATATCAAAACTGAGCACATAATTTAATTGATAATGCGACATTAATTTAAAAAAAGTGTGCGGCATGAAATAATGCCAAATTTTGAAAATTTACCTCAAATCCAAGACTTCGAGGAAGAGAGCAGGCTTAGGAAACATAGTCCTTGCAATTTCGGAAAACTTTCCTCCCGTGATGGATAATTTTTTGATGTTCTCCAAGGCTTCAAATGCGTGGCTTCCAATTTTAGTTACACTAGTGTCGAAGAGATATAATTCCCTCAAACCATACGGTCCACTTTCAAACCAGTCATTTCCAATGACGGGAATTATATTACCTTCAAGTTGCACAAAATATACTTTCTTTAAATGTGATATTGAAAACTTCGTCAATGGTGCGTTTTCTTCTACGAAGCTATCTCTAATTTCAATAGATTCTAAGGAATTTTCCAAGCCAAGGAAAGGCGGACGGTTCACATTCTCACTAAGGCTTGTAAGATTCGTGAACTGTATGCTTAAAATTTGAATATCAATGTTTCTGAAAATATCTGCTGGTAAAATACCTATATCGGAATCTTCTATATAAAATGTAGAGAATTTGAAACCTTGCATGCCTTTGACAGATTCACGGAGTTCATCTGCTGATGTAAGCCCTTTGCAAGACATCCATGGTTTGCTGTCTCTTCCTAATGTGCAGATGCATGGCTTTATTGCCTCTTTCGAAGGACATACACTTGTTTGACATTGGCATGTTGCGAATATCAAAATAAAAACAAAAATCGTAGTTCTCATAACTTGTTTTTTAAGCTAATGATTTCCTGCAAATTAAAACAAAAACATTTTTTATTATACAGAAAAATTTACTTTTGTATTAAAACAGTCTTCTTAAGTAGTGAAATATATAAGTTTTGAAACTATACCTTGCAGCAGTGGTCTTAAACTGAAGGTCTGCGAGCCACATACGACACTCAAAGCACATCTATGCGACCCGCGAATACATGTTGCAAATACAGCTTTGTAAAAATTTCAAGATTTTAATTATTTTAAACCCGAGTTCAAATTATTTTCATTACCATTAAAAACGATCATGAATAGCGTAACTGAAAATCTATAAATAAAGCTAATTCGTTTATACTGTGATATTAAAAAAATTAAGATATGGATTTGATTAATTTTATTCGTGTTTGTCAAAATGAATAAAAAATAATCTCATTTACAAGTTTTTATACTGAGAATAATCGCTTTGTTGTGAGTACATATATACATGTAAACAACATTTTTCACTAATGAAAATTAATAAGGAAAGAAGTTTATAATGATTTACATACAAGCATATGTATTTTTAATTGAGAAAATTTAATAAATAAGAGAAAGAGACTAGGTTATCATTATTTATGTCTCAAGTTTTGTCCCACGTGGAAAGTTGTCTCTGAAAACTTCGAAAGGTTTCATAATCTGTTTATCTTTAGTTTTCTTTAAAGTGAGTTATTTAATGATCAATTAAACATTTAAGAATTATTTGAAAGAAATATTAGTCTGAAATATTAATATTTAGGTGTCAGTATGTTTGAATTATAAAGTGTAATCAAAAAAATGTCTTGCAGATACTAAGTAGTAGATTTCAGACAGAAAATAAATGGAAATTTATATTTTTGTTTCTGTTATTATTATTATTATCATTTATGTATGATTTGATAAATATTTACTAAGCCAAATTTGAAGGTTAAAATATTTTTTAATTTGTTTGTAAAAATTTCACATTTTGTTAAAAAAAATTCTTGTCCGTCACTTGCTTTCAAGTCGCATGCAATTGAGTTTGAAATCACTGTCTTACGGTACTTAAGCGTCAAAACGGTTTTTGTGAATTTTGTCTCTGACTGATTGTTTTTAAAGTCAGGCAAAACAGCATCCTTATTTTGGCATGTATTTTGGAAAAAGAAACTCATTAGATTTCGAGGGTTATCAACTGAAGGAGCAAAAGGAGTTCTGCTTCTAAAGAAGAAGAATTGGATTTGTTTACTCTTGAAGAAGGGGGACCTGTGTTTGATCGCTCTAAAAATGGATAGAGTTTATTCAAAATTTTTGTCAAACCAAGGTTGCTGTTTTACGTAATTTTAACTATTGATGGTGATTTCCTCTTCTTCGTTTTGTTTTGCAACACTAAAACCATTACTAAAAACAATAATCCGAAACATTTAGAGCCTTTATACTACTATAATCTTTTTGACACATGAAAGATTCGATAACTATTAGTCGAAACAGACTACAGTTTCTATAGTTTACATAATAATGCACGTAAAGATCATTAATTCCTTCCAGATACCGTTGTAGATATTTTGATTGTTTAGAATACGCAAAATATTACCGTGTATGCTAGGCAGAAATGTTTACGTTTTCAGACATTACTGAAAGGAAAATAACTTTTGATTTCCTGTATCTGCATAGGATATATAGCGCATGTTATTTGCACGAAATTTATTAGTCAGTATCTGTTTAGGAAGCAGTGCAATGCAGTACGCAATGCAGATAAATTATGGGATATGTTTATTATTGCGAAAATTGTTTTATGATGACAAAAGTAAAACGAGCTGTTGATCAAATGTAAGTGATAGTTTCTAATTGTTTCAGAAATCTAAGGAGGTTATTATTAATCTAAGGATGTTATTAATGTTACTGAATTTCCAAAGTACGTTTGACTTGCATTAAAAATACTGGAGATATGATAATCAAAGAAAACTATTTGAATGAAACCTGGCTCAATAGAAACGTTTTCGCTATCTACTAAGGTCGTAAAGTTGTGGCTCTGTAAAGGGGCTACGTAAGCAGTGGCTTATTTATTACGTTTGCATTTGAAAAAAAATGTGTTAACTAATTATTCAAGATTTATAGTATCTGAATCAGGAATCAAACTCTTATCCGAAAGCAATAATAATCAATAACGCAAACACTGTTAATATATAAGTTACTGTTAATATATAGTAAGACTAGCTGATTGTAGCTCACGTGTATAAAAAAGATAGAAATACAATTTAAAAAAAAAACTTTTTTCTAAGTAAAACGACAGACTGATGATTTTATCTGTGTTGATGGTAAAAAGTTAGTAATATTATTATTAAATATATTTTTTTCGATTACTGTTCATAATCGGATTTTCATACAAGTAGTTATATACCAAAAAACAAAAGAGTGGTTGAATGGTAGGCAGCTTCAACACATTGCATTCTAATTACCGAACCGATAAAAGGCAAATACAATAACGCTATAATAGTAATTAATAAAAAGTATAAAATAAAAAATGCTAATAACATAATAATGTAACACACAAGAATCATATAAATAATATATTATTATATGCATTACATTAGTTAGAACTACTATATAATAGTTCTAACTATATAATGTGAAGAATAATATAAAGCATACAATAAATATAAGTAATATTCCGAACGCAAATGCTAATGGAAATAAATACATTAACTGCATTGCATCCGACGACAGACAAAAAACTGTATACATTGTTTGCAAGCCAGAGGCAACTCATTAAGCATTCCAGAACATTTTATTAGAGTTTAAAACTAGATTTGCTAGTTAAATAAATAAAATCTCACTTAAAATTTAAAAAATATTCGACTGTTTTAACAGCATAATTTCAATCGAGCATTCTAGCTGCAAAATATTTTTAACTGGTAGTAAGATCTGAGAGTTATATTATGTGATACAGTCTTAAATTCTGCTGCCTTACTCTGCTGTCACTGGCTATCCTTAAAAGTTATAAAAGCAAAGTTATCACCTTTAACAAATTTAAAAACTGTAAAAGTAAATGAAAGATAAATGTTGCATTTAAAGTATTTTATCGCGTATTTCGCCCCCCCTTTTTAAGTAATTTCATCGTTCGAAAAAGGAAAGGAGAAATTTAGGCGAATAATTTAATTTCCGAAGGACGCTCTTACATAGAAAATGAAAAACAGTCAAGGATAAACTAGAGGTAACTACCACAATATTATTTCTTTAAAGGAAACCTACATTCCAATAAGAATACGTAGTAATGTTAAGGTTACAGTAATATAATATAATATCTTCCTTTCTGCTTCTCTGTTACTTGAACGTTATTGCGTCACCTACTGTTTAGGTCTCAAATCATCTATAATCAATGTACAGCTGACTCAACAAGCGAGGGTTTGCCTTTGTTAGTAAAACGAAAACAATAACCACATTGAAAAATCCACTTTAAAATTTAAGGGAGTTCCTTCTCTGAACTCAATGAGAAAGGAAATAATTCCTGGAATATTTTTAAAAATTTCAGAACCTTGCGCGAAAACGCTGGGAGGGAAAATACGCGAGGAAATATGGTAAATCAGAAAATGAGAATGTGAAGAACAAGACAACTCGAGCTGTAAAATAAAACTCAAAATGAAACAGCACTAATGTTATCCTAGTTACTTCGAAATATAGAATGGATTTCAAAAAGTTATAAAAGAATTGCTATCTACCTCAGACTTTGTAATCTAATAGCAGATTTTAATTTTTTCCTATTACTGGAATGGGAATCAAAACACATTTCCGTAGCTTCTTTCAAATATTTAACTCAAATTTTCCGATCATGAAAAGGATACTTAATTAAATATTATATGAATGTGCATAAATGTGTATGTAGATCGATAAAGAAAGCAAGTAAAAGGAATTAAGTATACGAGTTTCTGTTGTACCTTAGTCCCATGAACACTTGTTCTGAGTACTCAAATGAAGTCACTGAGCATATTGAGTCTTCATATTTTCTCCTTTCTTGCATTTGAAATTTTCCGTCAAAAGTCTTTACCTTGCTCATGGTTTTAGTTTGAAACTGGCAGGAAAGAAATATAGATGGTAATTCAAAAAACATATTCTAAACCCACTGTTGCATCTTATAACTTTCTGAGACTTCTGGGCATCATCCAATAACCTTTATCAGCCTCTTGTTTACAATTTCTGCTGACAACGTTCGAGAAACTGATATACAAAACTTTCAACTGATTTCAACCGCTGATGGATGTGGTTCATTTATTTTATTACGGAAAAGCACGCAAGAGCTATCTGCTTAAGGATCGGGTTGCCTTCGTGGGGGATTTCTGATGGGAAAGTGGCTGATATTCACATTATACATGGCGAAAACTACGAAAACGTCCATGCGAGCAGCATGTCAGCTTGAATTTGAACCTAGGCCGAACTACCAATATTTACCGAATTTACCTCTCAACCGCTGGTAGGCCCATCTTCTGATCGAATTCAAGATCCATAAATAGTTTTTCAATTAAGGAAACAGAAAGATATGCTTGACTTTCAGCATCATTTTGTTAGGAAATTGTTTCTCAGGCATGTAGATCGTACCAATTCACATTCATTGCGTTAAAAAATTTCTTAAATCCTAATTTAATGTGAAACGAAAGAAGGTAGAGCTTTTAAGTATCTAAAAGAACTCTTATAATCAAATAAAATTTTTGGTTTGATGGTTGTTTTATTCAGTGTTTTCAGTTGTTTTTATTGCTTTCTCTACTTTCCCATTCTAAAAGGAAACAGCAGTATTTTTAGTAACGTCGATGTCAAACATGAATAGGAATTTTCTTTTAACCTACACAAATACTTAACTATTTCCATACTGGCTATTTCAATGGCGATTTTCAAAGTTTGAGGTTTTAGTGTGATGGATAAACTGGTATTAATATATACTACACTTTGGCTTTATAATTAGAGCTAATGTAATTAGAGTTAAATGGAAACAGACTCTAAAAACCTGAAATAAGTATGTACAGAGCTCAGAACTAGACCTAAAAGTGCTTCTTGAAGTGAAAAATTCAGTATACACGCACATATAGTTCAATATAATACTGATATTCTTAGAAAATATTTGCTTACTATGAAATGACTTTAAGAAGCGACGATATTCAAAAACTGTGAGTAGTAGCAAAGTTCTGATTGCTTATCAGAAATCAGCATACCCGAAAACACAGAAAATAAATCTTACTTATTTTGCGACAAAATTTTCGTTGATCGGTGTAGTCAAAATAATTTTGTAATTTGAACTTCTGTGTCTTTGCATTATATTGTACCTAACCACAATCAAAGAATTAAATACATAGATAGAAATATCTACCAGATATCTGAAAAAAGCTACGATAAAAACATATTTTAAGTTTTCTTTTTTTAACTAATTACCCTGAAAGCCGGATTAAAAAGAATCTGTTACATGTTTTCAAGAAGTAATTATCTCCTCGCGAAGAAAAAAAAACAGTAATCGCGTTTGACGAGAAAATTATTATTTATCATCAAAATTTTTATTTTGTAACTCATTCTATTACATTTATTCAAACAGATTTCCTTTTCGTTATCATAATTCTTCCCTGAAAAATTTAAATACTGATTTTGGCTGAATGTCGAAAGCATAATTTTAACACCTCTAATTTACAGAGCTGCTAAGTGTAAGTTCCAGACATTTTAAAATACGTTTAAAATATGAATTTGGTTTTATATTTTCACCAAGTTTGGCTATTGTATTTTATTTTTATCTTCTAAGAAGAAAGTTCGATTTCATTGATTTTTATTACTGTCATCAAAATTTGTCATATAAAGTTGTCTGCGTAGTTTTTTTATTTCTGTTGAGTTCCTGGAAGGCTTCAGAATCCGAACTTCCTGTCTCGAGTTCTAAATAATTTTATAAATGTTGCTGTTTAAAAGCGAATCTGTATGTGTATATATATCTATATATTCCTTTGACAACAACACAATAACTTTAGAAAGCATATTTGACAGGCCCATTTTTTGCTCTAATGTATTTTTTCAATTTATTGTTTGAGCGATTTAAAAGATTCTTCTCCACGCTTTACTTTAGAATGCATATGCATTCAGTTTAATTGCTTAAGAACGATGAATGCTAAAATTATATTTGCATAACTTAGCTCTCCCTCATTTAAGTTACGAAATTTAATAGTAATAATTCTCTATATTCTTACAATTAAATTTGAAAAACATGCTTTACCTGAAACTTGAATGATGCTTAATACTAAAAATACTAAAAATCTGCCAATATTATTAGTTCGCTTTTATAGAAATCTTTACATATTTAAATTTATCAGCTAGAAAATGACTTATTGAAAAACATTCTGATACACTAATAAAAAGCCTTCAAATTTTCTGCACTTCCAATTACCTAAGGAACGGTTTAAAGTAATATTAACATCGAATTAGTTAAAAAATACGTTCGATGCTGATAATAAGATGTATAGACAAGTTTGAAATTTACTTAAAAAGCCAAAAGTTATGCTAATTTTTGTAAGGAGAATAGCAAAATCTGGAATAAAATTGTCTCTAAGAAACAAAATCTTTGTAGAAAAGTCAGAAGAGTTGAAGCATATTTGAAGCAACATTTCAAAAAATGACAAATAGCGATATTAAACCGATCTTCTATTTTTGCTCCATGTTGCATTCCCTCGTCATCTCTGGGAAAACTATAAATTTTTAAATTAGCTATAATAAAGGCACAGCAATTAAAAGAGTTAAAGAAATATCATCCCAGTTTAAGCTTTATAATAATACTCTAAAAAGTATAATATTGGCTTCCACTTACTTCTGTCTATCACTATTATTTCCAAGTATATATTTATTGCAATGGAAAAAAAATTGGCTGTTTTTATATCTCGCGTACAACACGTGAAGATTTTCTCACGTTATTATTGCACGAAATGCTTCCAACTCTTTTGACGCGTATCTATCTTCATCACAAACAAATCTGAGAAACGTCACCTGGAAAATGTTATTTCAAATAGAGTAACACTTAAACAATCAATTGAAAGATTATAACCCGTGATCGAAAAGCATTCACAACACTGTTAAACATGGTGTGATAAATTTATTTTTTGTTTATTTAGAGTTTATTTCTTTATTTTTGCTCTAGTAAAATTTCACAATAATTTTGATTGCCTCATAGAACAAGAAAGATTTTATTTCACAATTAAGACAAAATTAATAGATTTAAATTAATTGTTTCTATGGAGAGAGATATATATTTTGCTTTATATTTTATTAATTAAATATTTTTTAATTAGAGGAAGAATGTGATCTTCGCTTTTTTTAAATGCTCTGTTTAACTGACAACTTCATGACTAAATTAACAAGGAGGTATAAGCATTAAAATAGTGAGGGGGAAAATTTAGACTGGCACCGATTTTACGTTAAATTTTATAGATTTCGAGGGTGGCTAACATAAGCCGTTTTTCTTCAAGAACTAAACACATTGTATGAAAATTCCAGCAGAATCTTTTTTTTTTTCATAAACTAGTCGAAAGGGATTTATGTCAGACGCGGGGCTCGGAAACTATACGGTTTTCTATTAAGTCTACATCTGTTACATTAGCCTGTATCACTTCCTACCATGCAAAGAAATAGTATGAACCTACTTAATACCGTGATGTATCTTTCTTCCGTGATACAGACAAATTATTTATCACAGGACTAAAGCAAGTTTTATACACTGAATTGTATCCTGTTTTGAGAGATGGCAAGGATATAGTGATAAGCTGAAAAGCTTTTGCAGCAACTCGGACTTTTAGTGATGCACGAGGTAAAATTGCTTTGCAGACAAGCGATCTTCGAAGAAGGCAATATTTTTTGTGTTTGTGATTTCATTTTGTAAATGCCCTAACAAAATTTTGTTCTAAAATATTGTAGTTACTATTTTGATTATAAAAATTAATAAGTAAATCATGAATAATGCAATTCACGTTTCCTGGTATTTTCAATTGTTGGCGCTTCTTTTACTAATAGCAGTTTAGGTTTTTATAATATCTTCTTGAAATACAATGTCCACCGCTTCCGTACTCCTGTAATTGTGAGATTTTTAGTTGTAATCTAGTTGTAAGTTGGCTGGTTTGTGACAATTTAGTTCATTTAACTAACAGCTTATTTTAATTTTCACCTTTACCTTTCTTATTTCAGTCACGCAGCTTGTTCTTTCCAGAAAGTAATGTAAATTTTTCTGTGGCAAGCGTAAGTGTATAAAAAGAGTATTATAGAAGCGAGTGAGGGAGTAGACTTGCCCTTTAATTAGCGAATGTCTGATGGCAAACGTGACCGCCGGAGAACAGTACATAGAATGAGATATCCAGATGGTAAACTGCAATTGAAAGTTTAACAGAGTTACTGTTGAATTATGTTTAAGAAATTAAGTGGGTATTTTTTTACTCTAGATAGAAGCATATTTTTTCACTGAGTTTATCATATATTTCAGGATTTTAATTACTACTACAAAAAGATTTACTCGGATTAGGCGTCGAGTCCCTGAATTTTTAACATTCTCACAATGGGATTGTCACCCATTTTTTTTAATTGAAGAACATTTAGTGTGCTAATAACTCTGTTTTTCATTTATTTTCAACATTCATATGCGTGATTTTTCCTCTTCGAAAATGTGAATTTATAACCTTGTAAAATATTAAAAATATGTTATTAATACATCATACGTTAACTTCTTACTATAAGCCAAGCTTTATATTAATCTTTATGTTAAAAACAAAGCTTTAGATTAATCTACACAAAAATAGAACTGGAAACTAGTAATCATAATTTAACAGTTTAGTTAATTTATTAAGATAATGCCCATGAGGCTGTTTACCGAAAGAAAAGCTCATCATAGAAGACTCTTGTAAGAGATACCAGATCATATTCACCTTGCAGCAAGGACAAGTCAGTACAGTTAGTACAATCATCACGAACTGAACTACAACAAAATACAAGCATTCAGAGGTTGGGAACTGGTGGGAACCACCTGGGAACTGGTGGCCAAAATAGCTATCAGAGCTGAAGACGTATTCTCACATACTAAATAGCAATCACAACTAGAAGATTTTAAATAGCAAATAGAGTTTAAGCTGTACTCCGAAGTGATTAAAAAAGGTACTTACGAGTTTTCTAATTTTGTCTGTTTTTTGCTTAATGTTGTTTTAGAAGAAAAGGAGTTCCATTTTCTTTAAGTTGATAAAAGGAATTCTGCACAATCATTTAGCCTGATACTTTCTTTCTCTTTACTTAACACATTATTACGAAAGAAAAGTGTAGTCTTTTTAACTCTGAGCTCCTACTTTCTTCTAGAGATTCTGAAACCTGAATATGAAACTATCTATCTGCACGTTTCATTAGATTATGCATTCATTAGATTACAGTAGTGTGGAAGAATATAGTACCAGGAAACGCATAAACTTGATTTCATTCACGAAAGTGAAGCAATTTTGTGTCCAAATGCAACATTATAATGAAAAATGGTGCCATCTAAAGAAATATTTTATCTCTTTTCTTGAAGAAAAAAAGAGTATGGTATTCGCGATAAAAATGTCGGAATATGTACTTTTAAATATGCTTGCTTAGTATCTTAAAAAAATACAGATATTTATTTCTCAGTAAAAGGCTGACATTTTAGATTTTGTCTGTATTCCAGAAAGGGTTCTTATAATATGATTCTGGCCGATCGAGGGGTCGTTGCATTGAGAAAAAGATTAGGTTAGGCTACTGGAAGACTTATAACTTTCTTGTGGGTATCGGCGTTGTATTGAGGGTCTTATAAATGTGAGATGAGATGGTTGCATTTACAGTTAAAAATACACTTTTAACTGCATATTTAATTCCAACTTTGTGCACATTAATTTGTCACATATACAGTACGTAATTTGCGCTATTTTGCCTGAAGTAGGTGGCTTTACTTTTGTATATATATGTGTGGGAAGCATACTCATCGACGGGCGCTGATGCAGCAAATAGCTAGCGAGGTGAGATCACCTTGCCAGCGTAGCACAGCTACGCTTAGGTTAGGCAGTGGAGACAACACCCAGATGCAGACGACTCAAAGACGTGGAAAGGAACAGATGGGTTCTCTGTAAGCCGAGCTGACGATGTATTAATATAGCTAGCCATGGAGGAGAACAGAAGTGCTCTGTCGAGGTTTATACCGAGGACTGTCAGAATATTGAGGATTTCAGTTAGGTCATTGTGATTAATAGTCCTGTGAGAGACTTGCTGTGTGAAAGAGCTATTCTTAGATAAACTCGTAGGCATTTATATTTATTTTAAATAATCAATTAAATTTAATTTGAAGTCCTTTCCTATAAGCCTTCATTTCCCTAATTGTCAGTGCCAAAATATTTAAATTTGGTAGCGCGCGTGAATAAATGCAAATTCTACCAGTGGGAGAAAAGGTTTAAGTATCAAGTTGTAGAAGAGTCTGGGGAAACTCTGTGCGTACTGCAGCGTGAGCTTCGGCTTAGCAGTTATTGCTGGTTAAACGTGGCGTAACAGCTATTACTTTGCTGTCACTAAATTCATCAAAGCTCTGTTAGGAAACAGGGTAGTTTGAGCCCTGTATCGTAATTCTATTACTTGTTAATATCTTCAGATTTTGAGTTTAGTTCTTACTGTTTCAGTTACCACCCAATCAGAGGCATAGTATGTTGGCGTCGAGTTTAGGCATTGTAAATAATTTAAGAGTGTAATAAAGGGTAGTTTTAACCCTTCTTTTGTGCAGTCACTACTCTCCAGATTTCACACAAAAGGTAGACAAGTAGACCTTGCAAACTGTTAGTCTACTTAAATTAATTGTGGGGTTACCTTTATTTAAATCAATTTCATCGGTTACCAGCTGTAACATTCTCATAATTTTCACCTTTTCATAACATCTTAGTAAATTTAAATAAAGTAGTTTAGTTATGTTTATCTTGTGCTCTTCATATGTGTGGATAACCTTACGTGTGTATATATATATATATATACGTAATAATATATAATATAGATATATATACATATTTCAGAGAGAGAGACAAATAGTAAGAAATTTAGAACCAATTTTACATAAAAAGGAACCATTTTACATAAAATAAGAACTAAAGAAATGTAAAGCTAAAACCAAAAATTTACAAAAATAAAAAAAAATATATAAAAGAAGAGGAATTCAATCAAATGTTATATAACATTATCAAGAGGAGGATACATCAGGTTCAACTGCAATCCCCCTTTCACCCGAAAAGCACTGCGTTTCTGTATCCAAAATTAGCTGATGAATTATTCTAAAGTATTTAATTATAGCAATTTATCCGAAATTTCGTTTCCATAGAGTATCCTACAGCTTCTTTGGCCCAAGAACTCAGCATCTTGGAGCTTACCCTAGATTTTTAAACTTAGAAACCATTCTCTCCCTCCCAACGGAATCAAAAGCGGATTTGAAATCGACGTCATCATGTTCTTCTATAAAAAGAATCCTTAATAGTTTGACTCAGTCGAGCAACTTGATCGGTAATTAACCGGTTTCTGCGGAGGCAGCCTGTTCTTCAGAGGGGCTGTCATCAGTTTTGAAAAAACATTTAATCCCTTGATTATCATTCGTGTCTTGCCGGTATGCAGGTAAGAGAAATTGGTCTATAACTATTAATTACTATTAGTTCTCTTAGGATCTTTATTTTTTTTTTAAAATGGGAGTAGTGGCCCTTTTGCGTATATCCTGTCCCTAATACTTCAAATCACAGTTTCTGAGTCAAAAAACGTTTATATTTCCTAACCTTTTCCCTAGGAACACAAATTTTGGCTCTTTGAAGTACGAGTTTACCATATAATTTGCCGTAAAACCCTATAATTAGCTCCCTGATAGACTCATTGGAAAAATAATGTTTACAAAACAATATAACATGATTTGCTGTAATAGTCAACTGCAGTAGCTATGAAAAAGCTATTAGAAAGGTTGATTATACTCGCTAAGTTGTTAAGAAAGCTTGATACTTTTTCCGACAGAAGAGTTTGTAGATTTTAGTTAGGATTTTGCTGTAACCGAAACGAAATTGTAGCATAAACGCAAATATTTTTTTCTTAAGTTTGTACTAGAAGCCTTCGGTTTCAGTTGGTTATAATTTCAGTTTTGTAACTCCGAACTGCCAATCAGGAATAGCAAACTAATGTTCTTTTTACGCTTTTACATTTGAAGTGTGTGTTGCGTTAATAATTAAGTAATACTTATATAATAATCTGCCAGGCATCTGATTGGTGTCTGTGGACAACCGTTAGTTAGAAGGGTAAGTTTTAAGTTATATTACACCACAGAAGTTATCAACTGATTATTTTATAAACATTATTATTATTAAACAAATCCCAGGCCATTGACCATCAGGTCATTAGAAGATTAGCTCTCCAATACCTTTTAACAATGCAATCCAAATCATTTAGTGTAGAACATACGTCCAGATGAGCAGCAGTAATGGCTTGCCTGGAGTCGCAAAGAACACAGTTCACGTGAATTAGTCTGCTTAAAAAAACACTAAGACAATCGTGTCCTGTCAAAAGTCTAAAGTCAGTCACAGCGGGCGGAAGCCCGGTGTGAGTCCGGGACCCTGAATATCACAAAGTACACCCCAGGACTTAACACCAGCAGCGTAGGAAGCCACATGACGAAATGATTGCTTTAAATTATCTTTTATTTTTTATTTAGCAGAGTGGATAGGAAGTTCTGTGTAAAACGTTTGGAGAATATCAGTTCCCTTTTTTGTCGAAAGGCCCCAATCTCCCTGTCAAAGCCTGCAGAGCAGAGAGAAAATCTGAAAAAATTACAACCTTCTCATTTCACCACCACGCCCTTCCAGTTCTTTCAATATTTTATACTCGAGATGAAGTAAATGAAAATAACTGACTAATAGAGTAGCCGACTACTTTGTTAATAACCACAATCGCGATTTTTTTCTTCTCTTTATTTTTATACGTAGGAATAAGCGGATTAAAATTGCTTATGATCTTTATATTTTTAAGCAGCAGTGAAATACCTGTATAAACAGTAAACATTTTATCATAAATTCTGCAAAGAATAGAAGTATTTCTGCTCACTCTTTGACGTATCAGCTACATGTAATTAATACATTCTTTGTTGTATAAAAAAATGCAATGAACTAAACTATAAATTGCTGCAATGATTACATTTATTGCAGTTTATACTGCTGCTGCAGCATAAACTGCAGTTTTAAATATGAACCTTAGGTATCTAAGCTAAAGAAAGTTTCTTTCTCATCAAGAATAAATACATAATTAAATATTTAATAATATAGAAGACAAAATTCATTTTTTATTACAATGCATTTAGACTATAATAACAAAACATGTTAAAGGATATTTCAAATAGCTAAAAGATATTTCAAATAGGCGACGATAGCAATTTAGCTAATATACTTATTTTTACTTTAATGAGTAAAGCTTTTACTTGACAGTCAAAAATTGTATTTACATTGTGATAAATTGGAATAGATTTTACTCTTTTTACAATCAGATGTAAATCGAAAAATCCTAAATACATAGGATAAGATAAGAGGGATATAGATTTTGAGCACATTTAATTAATTTACAGCTACGTTTTATCAAAAAGTTACTGCCTGAATTTAAACGTACATATATATTATGTAAGACAATATTTTTAATTTAGGCATTTTTCGCGCGGATATAGTTTTAGCATTTATAAAATGATCTATGATATATTGCCCTCTGAAATTATTATATGTTTAAAAAATGTGTCTTTTCCCTTTAAACTCCATAAAACTGCCCTAATCTTTATTCTTACTGATAAGATCAGATTTCCAGTGACAACACATGTAGCTCGCGTTTATGTCGAGCAGCTGGGCTAAAGAGGAAAGTATCTCCTCTAAGAGATGCACCAGCCTTTGTGTTTTATAGTCCTCCATGGGGTGTAACTATTCAAGGAAATTCAGCCTGACAAGTGCGAGGTTCAAGATAATACTGAACAGACCTTCTATAGAAATAGATCTTCACAGGAAAGAAATATTTGTATCGTGAACTGAATCCAGTTTCAGGTACAAAAGTTTTTGTCTTAGGAGGCGGAAAAGTAGAAAATGAGGAGTTTTGCAGGACTGAAGTGGTTTTGAAGAGTTTCAAGAGCAACGGAACCCCTTGAAACATATTATCTATCTACTGATCCTAAAAATTAGTTAATTGCTGAATGTCACAAACTTGTGAAACAGCACATTTTTCAGGACAGATAGACTGCGAAGTACTTTGCAGTTGATTCCACATTGGATGCATCTCATGCTGAGCAGATAACATGCCCTGTGTTATGCATATTGAAATGAAACCCAGTGCAAATTGTAAAAACATCTCTGAAATTTGTTGATGGCAATGACAAAACCACATCTGACATAATGTAGATGATTTTAGATGAAACTGAAATTACACGATATTCCATTCTCTCATTGCCTAGCATAGGGTTATGATGACGCAACCAACATGTCAGGAAACTAGTGCACAAGCAAGAGTACTTGAGCTTTGAAACTACACAAATCGATTACAACTGGTTCAGCTTTAATCCATGTCGATGGAAAATATTGCAGAATCGTGATGGTTATTCTCTTTACATATCTAGCCCATGGTAGTCAGACCGTGTTGAAAGTGTGAAACTCTTTGTAGCCCATCTGCCTGGCATCAAATTAGCATTACACTTGGCTTACTTGATAATAAAGCACTGGGAGCTATCTGCTTAAGAGGAGAGGTGCCTTCGTGGAGGACTTTCTAAGAGAAACTGCTCTTTACATGATACACATGAAGAAAACCACAAAAACGTCCATGCAGCCAGCCCGTTCGCCAGGATTTGAACCCCAGACCGAACTACCAGTGTTCAATGAATTAACCACTCGACCGCTAGTGGGTCGGTTAGCATTAGCAGATCTCTTTAAGCTGAATTTTATGTGCCAAAACAAAAAGAGATAGTGATGGAAATTTTTTTTTACGTGACACAATTCATTTGTGCGTTAATATCTGCTGCATGTTATAATTCATTTCATTAGTTCTAGTTGATAATTATAGCAGGGTTATCCAATATAAAACTTTCATTTGAGAACTGACATACATATCTCTTAACAACTGAAAAGCATATGGAGAGAAGCTAAGCATGTTGCTTTTAATTAAAAATAGAAATTAAACTATCTAGAAATCGTGAAGGCGGAAAAGCAAAAGGAGGTCCTATGTTGAAGATATCAATGTGCGACAACAACACGAAAGGAGTTACTGCCCTGAACAAGCGTATTTTCAAAAATCTGGTTTCTATCTAATGTTGGATAATATTATTGATGTATTCACATTCATTTAATGCTGCGATGAACATTTCTGTGAAGTTCAGCTTCCTCTGAAAGTACCTAAGAGCTGAAAGGAAAATTGCAATCACTGGCAGATCAGCATCCTGCTGATATCAGTGAAAATCCTGTGACCGAAAAGAGCCATCTGCCAGCTGATCATAAATCTAATTTTGGAGAGAACCAATTAAGCCCAATGGAACTGCTGAATGTTTTGAAAAAATAGAAGCGAGAAGAAATGCTTCCAAATGTTATGCGTCAGTCTGCATAATCTGTTGAAGCTATTGGTCTAACTATTACAAAATGCTGGTTTAAGAGTGATTCACGATATCTAGCTGATCATTGTATTGTTGACAATGCTGTGATAAAAATGTTAACAAAACTGGCTTAAGCACTTCGAAATGTATTGTACTGCAAAGAGGAATACTAAGGATATCTAACTACCCTAGAACATAGTTACGGTTCTCTAAATCAGAATGATATCACAGCACAACAGAAAGCGCCATGTGCTATAAGACCCATCTCTAGACAAGTCTGTGGAGGCACCTAAGATCCAGTGTGAGCTGCATTCCATCACATTTCTAGCTGGACAACATAAGGGAAAACACCATGGCAAGCGGAGCTCGTGTTTTGCAGTGGTTGTTGGTAAGTGACGAAACTGATCTTCTAGAATGCAGTGCCCATTCTAAAACAGTCTCATAAATGCTAGAATGAATATATTTTAAACATGTATGAAGTATATTTTATATTAATTAAAACCCAATTTTATGATTTGGATCTGTACTATTGTTTCTCCTTTTCGCTAGCCCTCACCAAGATGCAAATGGGTTAAGGCTATTTAAGGTGAGGTTTTGTATGTTTTAAAGAGAGTTTTTTTAAAGCACGACTCACAGCTTTATTTACTCTCACCCAACTGTGTTGCGTTAGTATTTCGGTATTAGCTGTTTTGCTAGCCGAAGTTACTTTGCACCATAAATTTTGAGCTACGTTTAGTTAGGGCAAATTGTGTTGTGTCAGACTATAAGGTTTCTCCTTCAATATCTTAATTTTCTTGCTAAGCATATGCTGTGAAACCCTATGTGGAGGGCAGTGAGCAAATCTAGACTATGTCCTTTAGTGTTGAAGAACTACAAAGTCAGTAGGAGGGTTTAAAGGACCCTTTAATTCAAATAATTACAACTCTCCAACTTGAGAGTAAGCCGCTACTTGGGCTGAACTAAAATAATATGAAATAAAGTGTGTTAACAATTCAAATACCTAACTTAACCTTAAGTAGGACGGCGAGGGAAGCCTAACTCTTAGTGAAATGCAATAATGCGAATTTCACTAGCAAGAACTAGTAATTGCAATTTGCCTATGAAGGCGAACTTTCAGTATACAGAGGAAATCTTTGCGCGCACAGCCTTACGGCGATAAATCCAAGACTCTGTCTCTCCCCTCTTAACTCCTGCCTTTTAAATCTGCTATCAGATATATGCGATTTGTATAAATATCTCGCTCGCGTTAAATTCGGGCAGCAACTGAAACTTTGAGATATCGATAGGAAAGTTCAAACTAAAAATAACTTGGTTAATTAAAATAATGAATGCTACAAGACTACGAATCCATTTTAACTTACAAAGCAAGTTTCCCATTATTTTAACACCTATAGCTAATTTTCCCCATTCCCTAAGTAATTCTCTTTTATCAGATACTCACCTTAATAGTTTGCTCCGTTTAGCCCCCTCAACTTTTAATCATTTAATTAAATTAATCTCTTTTTTATTTCTCCCGTTCCTCCTTTCCTAATAAAAATAGCAGCTTAATTTCGTTTGCATAATAGTTCTTACCTTCCGCATTTTTTGATACCTGTCATTTGACTGGTACTCTTCCTCTCCAATTCTCACAAAATTTTAATCGCGTTCAAACACAAATTATTTCTCAGTTTTCTCACTCCCTAATTGTAACGTTTCCAAACCAACTATAAATTAAGAGACATCACCCTTCACCCATTCACACATAACGTTTCATTTTTTTCCTCCAATTAGTCAATTAATTAATACATTCTAATTTATCGATTTTTCTTAGCCCCCTTAAGTTGTAGCGGCCCCTTTCCACCCCTATTATTCTCCTTTCATTACGTAACACCCTTTCACATCTATTAACTACTGCCCAACGAATAAATTAATTAACATAATTAATTAGACTCACTTCCGAATTTTTGGCAAATTTTACGCTCGACTCCCATTCTCACTTCGATTTCTTGCTCGCTTTGAGGTCGATTCAGAGTGAGTTTGGAATAGCTTATGGACAGTCTAAGCGCGTTTTTATTTGGACGGTGCAGTGAATACTCAAAACTGCCGAATTTCAGAACCAGAAAATCTGCGCCTTATATTAGAGGTTCCATTGCATTCACCAAAAGTGACGGTTATAGTGGGGATTTTCTACACCATTTATTCTCTACCCGTACTTCTTTAAGGAGTTATAAGTTCTACAGGTCCAGAGATATGCTCTAACACCCGGCAGTGATATGCATCGCTGTTGGAGGAAAAAAGTTTCCGGCTCAGCAAACACGTCAGCACCTTGCACGTGCTATGTGATCCTAATGTAAGTTGGAGCTCCTCCACACACTGCAAGGTGTATTGCGAAAGTTCTTGAATGCCATTATACAAAATAACGTGTCATCAGCCGGCGCTTTCGTAATACATGGCCTTCCCGATGTTCAATTCATGCGATTTTTGGCTTTTGGGGCGTTTGAAACATTTGGTAAATCGTGGAAATCCAAAAACTAAAGCCAGCATTCCCCAGCACACACTTCAGTCAGTTGTGGAACATGGCATTTTGCGATTTCAGATTGTACATGAAAATGATGGCTGTCATGGCTTAACAGGTTTTGTTGTAATAAAATTTGTAAAATAGTAAAACTATTGTAAAGGTGTGGCTAAATGTGAAATTTATCAATGCAGTGCCTTCTGGTAGCGATATTTGTAACTATTTTTGTGGTTGTTGAAAGATATTCCCATCCCTTCATTACGTCTGCCACAAAATTTCACAATATTATGATAACTGGTTTCGCCTGTAGACAGTTTTGAAATAAGAGTCTTCAATTCTAGACACCCTCTACATTGCGATAGGTGCTGCTCATGGAGTTTTCGCATGCGCTTTATGTGGATGTTCTATAGTTCTTTTTGCTTTCAACTAAGCATATCTTTCAGTATTCCTCTGTTGAGCCACTGATGCTAACATCGTTGATCGTCCATCCGTATTACCTATGTTTTGAAGCATAAATCGATTGGACCAAGTGGCTTTTTTCAGCCCTTGGATACGCTTTTTTTGTCATCGTTCATCTGCTAGTGTATGTTTAAATTCAGGTTCGACATACAGTTACAAAACTTTAGAATGTTCATAATAACAATCCGCTGCCCTTACATTAAAGTTTCCCTCTCTTTTCAAAGAGTGTTACGAATTCACGCCATTCGGACTTTTAATTTTGATTTATTTGCATTTCGATCCCGAAGTATTTAGATGCAAAATTATATTCGAATACAACTACATTCTAGGGTTCCGTCATTATATTATTATTATTATTATTATTATTTGCATGACTTCTGGCCACAGAAAGTAATGCTTATTCAAGTACCTAGAGGAAAAGAATCAGCTTTCATACCACCTTACGACAAAAAGTTCACACTTTCGAGCATGGCAGTAAATAGGCGGCTCAAGAAGCAGTACACTGAGTAGATGTAGAATGTAGATCAAGAAATCACACCAACAGGTCAAAATGTTTCAAAATGAGAACACTTTTGAATACGTTTGACTCATTTTTGAGTTAAAGATGACTAAAGGTTGTACCGTGAACGCAGGAAGTGACGATGCTTCAGAAGTCGAAATAAATTTTGTGAGCAATACTGAGTTAAGACTATGCACGATACAGTAATTCTTTAATTACTGTTGTATTGTATATTTGCAAATGACTAATGAATTGCAAACAAATTTGTCACAAGGAGCAAAGTAATTTCTTTTGCAAGATATTTTCTCCTTCCTTGCTGCATGTCTTGCTGGTGTAATTGAAAGCACGTCTAGCTAACAATCGGGAGATCCGGAGTTTGAATCCCGGTGAAAACATTACACTTTCTTTCATGTTTCGTGCTCCGTCAAACATGAATTTTCGTGAACTTAAAAATGGTAAATATGTTAATACTGAATTTTTGCTAGCTCTTATTACCGAATGCTGATTTTTGCACATGCTTGCCGGAAAGGCCCTACTCATATTTTTTATGTACATTGAAATCTTCGAAAACTGGATGGCGGGATGAGGAAATGAGGTATCAGAAAAAAAAAGAGAGCCGCTTTAAATAACAGGTGAAAGAAAGAGCTATGGGAAGTTGAAAGTTCCTTATCACGGCCAATAAATTTGCATTAATGATTAAGATTTTTATTATTTTAAAGCCACGGATTAATCTAGTTTTTTATTATTTTATTAATTTAGAGCATATTTTTTCAAAATGTTGATATTTAACTAATATTTTCATTGTAAACTAGAGTATTTAGCTTCTTTTATTTTTATTTGTAAACTACATTTCTCAAATCAGAATTCAACTATTATACATGTTTTAGCAGAAAACCTTTTCCCTTTCTTGTGAAATGTAAATAACAAAAGCCATAGAGATAAATTACATATTTTTAATTGCTCATATAAAGAAAGGGGTGTAACATATGCTGACATAAAGGCAGAACAGATTAATATCACAAATTTTCACTGACCAACTGATATAGGAAGATATTTGGTAACGTAATCACAGAGTTAGCGTTATGATCGAACCGTGTAGTTTTATGTTTGAAATGATATGGCATGAATGCTTGTTCTCAAGACGTATACACTCCTGTAGGCTGAAGTTCTCCTTATCGTTTCCTGCGACATTTCTGTAACCATCTTAAGGCCTGCGTTCATGAGATCATCGGTGATCTTAGAATTTCATTTGAAGACCTTCAAATTCATCCACAGGAAGAAATCACAAGCAAGGATATCATCATGTAGTGACATTAGATATTGAGAAAAGAGTTCCACCAGGATTTTCGTAGATACACTTGCTACGGAGCTTCACATTTTGTGTCTTTCACCCATACGACACATAGCTACGACAGATCAGTAATGAAGACAAATTTCATATCTTGCTTTTTTATGAGTACAATAAAAGGATATACTATAAAAATTGTATATTTGGTATTCGCATTCTGTCTAAGAAGGATTTTCTGTCATATTTTGTATTTAGATTTCAAAACAAGATAGGTATAATTAAAGTAATTTTGTTTAGCATTTCAAATGTTTGCTACTAGGTCGCGATTTTCAACAGTAACGTTGTGCAAGATAAAAACCAAAGCTCTTGCGTTGTAGAAGACGAAATAATAAAAGCTTTTTGAGACAATTTAGGCGTACAGTAGGATAAGGATGTTAGCCAATAGCTCGCGAATTAACATGTAGGGATTTATATTTATTTTAAATAACCAGTTAAATTTAATTTGAAACTCTTTCCTATAAACCTTCGTTCCCCTAAGTGTCAGTGCCAGAATATTTAAATTTTGGTAGCGCGCGTAAGGAATGCAAATTTTACCAGTGGAAGAAAAAGTTTAAATATCGAGTTCTAGTAGGAAAAGTTAGAGAGTCTGGGAAAACTCCGTACGTATTTGTAACGCAAGCTTCGGCTTAGCATTCATTGCTGGTTAGACGTGGCTTAACAGTTATTATCTTGCTGCCACTAAACTCATCTACGCGCTGTAGGATACAGGATTGTATGAGCCCAGTAGTTTAATTCTACTGCTTGTTGATATGTTGAATTCTTGAGTTTTGATTCTACTGTTTCAGTTACCGCCCAAGCAGAGGTGTAGTATGTTAGCGTCGAGTTGACGCATTGTAAATAATTTAAAGAGTTTAGTAAATAGTAGTTTTAACCCTTCTTCTGAGCAGTCACTATTTTCCAGATTTCACACAAGAGTTAGACACTAGAACTCTACATCTGGCGCCCGAACATCCTACTCGGATCCAATGGCAAATAATCTGGACGGGAAATTATCCTTATGAGATACAGAAGTCGTAGACGCGATGGTGACCAGCCCCTTGGATGGTTTGGGCTTTTTAATACAGACTACAGAGCAGCAATGAAACCAGCAGTGGTGTTTGACGGTAAAAACTCCGTCACTTCATCCCTGGAATCCCTTGAGAGGCACTTTCAGTTGTATCCGGTACCCGAAAGACAAGAAGTAGCCATTGCCTCTAGACCCCTCCGCGGACAGGCGGAGGCTTGGTGGAAAGGAACTGGGAAATTTTTACTTGGAAACTTGCATTTTTACTTGGAATTTGGAAATTTTTACTTGTCGGAAGCCTAACGTACAATTTTGAAAATTTCAAAGCGGCACTTCTAAAGGCGTTCCCGGTTATGAAAGATCGTGCCAAACTTGAAGCCGAACTGTAAAGCTTTTACCAACGGAAAGTTGAACACCTTAGCGAGTTTATCCTGCGTAAAGTTAAACTAGTGAATATGTCATATGGAAGAAAGCCCGATAGCGAAGTTATTGAGATTATATTATCAAGATTATTACCTGCAATACCAGATTTCGTAAAGCTAAGAAACCCAAGAACGCTGCAAGAGCTATTCGAACTAGCCGGTAAAGTTTCAGAAGCGGCGATAGTGGAAAATTCGAGGTTTCCTACCCAGGAACACTATCAGCAGTTCTCCCGATAGCCGGTAGCAGAAAGAAACAAATACAACGGAGGAAAACGTTTTCTAACCACGCCATCAACGAGCAAGAATGAAAACAGTAAATCTAAAGGCCGCCAGCGCACCCAGCAAACATCAGGAGGAAAGAACACTTGAATAGAGGGGCCTGAGAAATTGAGAGTTCAGGCCCCCTGTGCATCGCAAAATCCCTTTAAGTTGTATGTAAATACAGTGGTAATCAAGAATTCCCAACTACCAGTTATCCAATTTCTTTTGAACGACGTACCCGTAGAAGCACTCGTGGACACCGGCGCACAAGGAAATTTTTTAAGCCAAAAATTCTACTGTAGAAATTTCCAGAGAATAAGATTGTTTAAAAATTGTAGCACAGAAATCGTTACCGCACAAGGGAAAGTTTGTGAATGCGTCGGAAAGCTAACGCTTAACGTCCAGGTAAAAAGTTTTAAAACTTATATTTTCTGTTGTTAAAAATGTGCAAAATAACGTAATTCTAGGTACAGAGTTCCTTAGGGTAGCAACGCCACAATAAACTTTGCGGAACACTCCATTTTCTTGGATATGGTGCCAAAGGTGGTGGAAGAGGTTAATGTTCCTGAAATCGATCTCCAGCATCTAAAAAAAGGTGAAAGAGCCAAGCTGGAAAAACTCGTAAGTAAATTTAATACGTTATTTTCCGAGAAGCCAGCGAATACACAAATTGTTACCCATGCGATAAAACTAAAGTCAAGCGAACCTTGGAAAGCAAAACCTTATCAGTATGATAAGGAAAAAGAAGCAATAATAGAACACCACAAATAAAACAAATGTTAAGGGATAAAATAATTATTCCCATCAATAGTGAATATGCCAGCCCAGATGTGCTATGCAGAAAGAGAAATAACTTGCCCCCTTAGCATCCAAAAGCTTATCGTTTTGCAATCGATTACCGAAAACTGAATAGTATGACTAAATTCCCTATTTACCCTTTACCGGTAATATAAGAAATAATACGGAGAATTAGGTCTACAAAATTTATGACAACTCTTGGTCTTACTTCAGGCTACTTTAAAATAGCCATGAAACCAGACGACGTGAATAAAGCGACGTTTATTACAAAATCGGGCACTTATGCATTTTTAGACATGGCGTTTGGGCTTTGCGGAGCCCTGTCAACTTTTCAACGCGCTATAGACATAATTCTACGTCCTGTCCTAGAAAAATCCACTTTCATTTGACAGGAGCATAACTAGTGACGCTATTGAACAACACGTCGAAGATCTCCACGAAGTTTTTTCGTTATTAAAAGAAGCAGGTTTGACTATTAATGCCGCAAAATATAAATTCGCAACTAAAGAATTGCGATGTTTAGCGTACAAAATCTAAGCTAAAGGTATCGAGAATGAGGATTCTAAAATAAAAGCAATAAAAAATTATCCTCCGCCAAATACGGCTAAGAAACTTTCATCTTTTATTAGCATGTGCTTATATTATCGTTCGTTTATCCAAAATTTTGCCGATATTGTTGAACCTTTGTTAATTTGAAAGAAATCTAAATTTGCATGGACAGCGGAGGCAGACCGCTTTCGAACAATTGAAAACAGCTCTAATTAATGCCCCAGTGTTAAAATTCCAGCAAGGAGACGACAACTTGGAGATCGCGGCTGATGCTTCAGATTACGCCGTGGGTGTAGTTTTAACTTAAAAATGGCACCCCTTTTCATTTTTTAGCAAACGTTAAGTCAGACACAAAGGAACTACACAGCGACAGAAAGGGAAACGTTAGCAGTGTTAATGGCAGTTCAGAAGTTTAGGGTCTACTTCGGAAAAGCCCCAGTTACAATCTACCCAGATCATGCGGCCTTAGGCAGATTATTTTCTGGAAAGAATTGAACTCCTAGATTAATTAGATGGGCCTTAAAGTTACAGGAATACAACTTAATAATTAAGCACACTGCCGGCAAGGAAAATACAGTGGTCGTCGCCTTGTCAAGAATTAAACTGGATGAAAATAGTGACTAAATAAAATGTGCTATGTTAATTTCTAAAGTTTTAGATTCCCGGGAAACAATTACAGCTGCATTGCTGAAGAATCCAGAATTCGGTAATATCTATGTTTATTTATAGGATCCAGATAATTTTGAACATGCAGATCTCGCTGCAATTAGAAATAGGGCCCGAAATTACGAGATCTTAAATAATTTGTGGTTCCATACTAAATCGACAAATGAAAACCACGAGCTAAAACCAGCCATCCTCGGCACACTACGATTAAGTATTTTGCAGGAACTTCATGACGCTCCCACAGCCGGTCGCTTAGAGGTGAGAAAAACGGTCGGTAGAGTACGCGAGGCGGTGTATTTTCAACAACTACAGAAGGTAGTAACAGCATATGTCAGGTCCTGTAAGTTGTGTCAGTTAATTAACGACTTTACTTATAGCCCGGCCGGGTATCTAAATAGTATTCGCGCGACTTTTCCTAAAGAGATCCTTGGAATAGATGTTCTTGGCACTTTTTCCCAAAATGAGATAAATAAAAGTCGGTATCTTTTGGTGACTGCAGATCATTTTTCTAAGTAGGTAGAAATAATTTCTTTAAAGCGTGTGTCGGCTAAACTAGTCGCAGATCCGTTCTTACATAGGTATATTTTAAAATACGGTGCACCGTTAAAAGTAATAAGCGATAATGGAAAGCAGTTTGCTAGTCAAGTTTTTGAAAGCTTGTGTAAAGGGCTTGACATACGGCATATGAATATGGTCGTGTACAGACTACAAGCAAACATCGCGGAAAGAGTTAATAAAAACATTGTTAAAATAATTAGAAGTTACCTTAAAAATAATCATAATCGCTGGGATGGTTCCTTTAATGAACTAGCCTATGCTTTAGGAACTGCCAAGCATGACACAATGGGTAAAAAGCCAGCTGAATTATTTCTGGGTAGGAAGATTTTGACTAGTTTAGACAAACTTTTTTTTGTCAAAGTGCGAGAACCAGAATTTAAACAGGCAAATATTCAAAAGCTGATCGATGAGGCTTTGAAAAATTCAGATGTAGCAAGAGACAGGCAGAAACTTTATTATGACAAAAAACGCCATGAATCAGATTTTAAAGTGATTGATAAGGTGTTGAACAGAAAATTCATTTTGTCTAGTGGACCAGAGAATGTCGTATCAAAATTCGCCCATAAATTTAAAAGGCCGTATATTATACAGCAGATTGTTGGGCCTGTGATTTACTTAAACTCAGATTCGGGAGAAAGAATAAAGGCTAGTCTAGATCAATTAAAGAAATATTACGAACTTAAAAACTTTGAAGTGGTAAATGATTTCTTGCAGGCTTCCGAATCAGAAGAGGCGACTTCCCCAGGGGCAACTTTGACCGCACCACAACCTTCACCATCCGCGAAGAAACAAAGAACTAACCAAACTGCAAGGTCTCCTATAAGCAGAAGAATTCAGAAGAAAAGAATCCCTCAACAAGTGGAAGTCCCAGGGAAGAAAAAATTCAAGGGTGAAAGAAACGTCCCGGCTAGAAACAAGTATCGCCGTGTTATGACAAAGTCTCGCAGTAGACAACCCCAGGATATATCAGGGAGGCGGCGTACAGAAAGAATGGTACAAACAAGACCACCGGTCGGTAAAATGAAGAAGAGACCTGCCGAAGTTGAAGACGTGGAGCAAAGATTGAAATAACCTAGAGTTTGCAGGCAAGCGTCCTCAAAAACCGATGAGCAAAGAACGAATTTGCCGGCCAATAAAAGGAAAAGATATGATATCCCGCCAGTACATTCTAAAAGACGACTCATCAGGGGTCAAAAGAGGAAAAGTCAGTTACCATCAGCGGACAGGAAGCACAGACGGAAGGTCTCCAATATGAAGCAACTGACTTAGACGCAGTTCTGCAATAAAAGAATAGCTGAATACCAAGCGCCGAAAACATAGATAAGTGAATTTTTCTATAAAACTTTCCTATTATGTAAATTTGCATGAAAATGTTTCAAATACGAAGTTACATTGTAAAAGCTATAGCCTCGATCGAGGACTAAAGTTATTTTATTTTTTTTTAGCGAAAGAACAAAGTATAGTGTATTGTAGAAATGCAATGTTAGTGTAAAGAACTAGTAGTTCGGTCTTGTTGGTCGAACGACTATTTATGTTAACTCGCTAAAAGATCTGGCGTGTTACAAGCATCTTCGTATTAGTTACTTGTTAATGAAAATTTGTTTTAGGTCCACACTTTTGTCGAGAAAAGGATTCATTTAAATTAAATTTTCATTTTATTCTCTATTGTCTTAAAAGTATTTGTAAAATGTTGAAATATCTGTTGTGTTAAAGTAAACGATACTTTTAATGAAGGTTTAAAGCTCAAAAGAGCATATATAATGAGTATTTAGAGCTAAAACTTCAAAATGTAAAGTTAATATATTTAAAGTTTAATGTATTCAATTGAGTTCGCCCAAAAGAAGTATTAGTTAAATCATGCAATATTGAGCGAAAGCTTGCATGTGTTTAAGATGAATGTAGAAAATATTTGCTATGCATGTGTTTTGTAAGGCTCTCCACCGACACTCTAGTTAATTTTCATGTTTATTAGCTCATGGAGAATTTAGAAATGAATTTAGGGTGTGTCTAAGAAGGTTGTTATGTGCTAACAAGTCGATGTGCTTTTAGGTGACGTCCTTACTCACCATAACACATTACACTTTCGTTTTTACCACACATTGTGGAGAGCCAAAAGGAGATTAAAGACTAAAATTTAAGCATGAATGTTAATTGAATAATTGTGGCATGAAACACCGAAATGTTCGGAAAAGCTGAGGAGGTTACGCTAAATGTAAAAAAGGAGAGAAACTTAATAAAAGATGCTATTGTGAATTTAAAGTGTTATTTAGAAACATGTATTCATAAGTATTCCTTCCAGATGACTGGAAGGAGATGACTAAAAAACACCTGAAAGATGATGAAGGAAGTGCAGCAGAACCATGATGTAAAGATATCTTTCTTTTATAATTTAAGATGTTAAATTTGAATGTAAACGCGACTCAGGTCTCGTTAGTTGTAGAATTTAACAGTTTGTAAGAGGTCTTTAAAGACCTTTATCCAAGTCTGTTAAATTCTGGCATGGACAAATGTAGGGATTGATATTTATTTTATATAACCAGTTAAATTTAATTTGAAACTCTTTCCTATAAGCCTTCATTCCCCTAAGTGTCAGTGCCAGAATATTTAAATTTGGTAGCGCTCGTAAGGAATGTAAATTCTACCAGTGGGAGAAAACGTTTAAATATCAATATTCTAAAAGGGAACGTTAGAGAGTCTGGGAAAACTCTGTGCGTGGTTGTAACACAAGCTTCGGCTTAGCATTTATTGCTGGTTAGAAAGCTTAGCATTTTCTGGTTAGACTTCCTTAACAGCTATTATCTTGCTGCCACTAAACTCATCTACGCGCTGTAGGATACAGGATTGTATGAGCCCAGTAGTTTAATTCTACTGCTTGTTGATATGTTGAATTCTTGAGTTTTGATTCTACTGTTTCAGTTACCGCCCAAGCAGAGGCGTAGTATATTAGCGTCGAGTTGACGCATTGTAAATAATTTAAAGAATTTAGTAAATGGTAGTTTTAAACCTTCTTCTGAGCAGTCACCTTTTTTCCAGATTCACACAAGAGTTAGACAGTAGAACTCTACAAACAAATGAACAACATACATACAAATTCAGTAAACAAACAATGGTTTCAAAAACATGCCCTCAAAGTTCATTGATTTATATCCATTAAAATTGATTTCAGTGAATGAGTGCATAGTACACTAATTTTAATGATAGCTTTTTCTATTTTGAAAAAAACGTTTTTTGCTTATAGCTCTTTCGGTGTAACAGAAATTAATAACTGTAATATAAAAAAGACCGTAATATTATTATTATGTAGAAATAATTATGTAAATACCGTAATATAATAAAAATGCTTGGTTATCAGTGTAATTTAAAAACTAGAATACTTTCGAGAACGAAAATTTAACTGTGTTTTGAGTAATATATAAGAAACTGTACCAAAGGAAACAGGTGATTCATATTGCCGTAATATCCATGGCAAGGTCGCACTGAATCTTACTTGGATTATTGTTGACTGAAGATAGGTTTTATCAAATTCACTTTATAAAAGCTTCTCTCGCAAGAATCATCTAAAACACACACTGTCAAAAAAGTCTTTAATGCCAAATATTAGTTAAGAACTGTTTCTTGGACGTCTTTTTCCACAATAAACTTTAACGGTTTCAATACAGACCACTTTTTAGCTTTGTCTTTTTTTTTATATTCCTACATGCATAGGTACATACACTTAAAAACGCCCCTGGAATTATCTCTAATTTTATTCTCCATTTAATTTCTTTTAAGGAACTGACTCCTCAATGATTAGGAAGTTGAATCATTAACAATGCCTGTTACATTCAATTCCCTGCTCAGCTTATGATTCCTGCTTTGTACGAATAAAGAGTGCTTTGAAGATACTCGAAGAAACCTACAGCTAAAGGACGACGTAACTAGGCAAGTCGCAGATAATCCCCTAAACTGCTCAGTTCAACCACTGCTTGTTACCAATTCATTCAGATGGCTTACTGGAAATATGCTGTAGCTGTAAAATTAAACTTTGGCCCTCTGACTTCTATATAGCTCATAGTTCAGTAATTTCTGCGCTTAAAACAACAAATTTTTGCTTATATCTCTTTTTCGTATAAGAAATCAATGAAACGAAAGCTGCAAATGTGGTAATAAAATTTTTAAAATGCTTGATTTTATGATCAAGAAATTTTAAAGTAATTTCAATTAATTTCAAAATCAAGAAAGTTTCAAGAATGAAAGTTTAAGCGACTTTTTGAGTAGTATGTAAAAACTGCACAGAAGGAAACAGTTTAATTC
>KK117188.1:78354-100370 GCA_000611955.2 Stegodyphus mimosarum
TTTACAAAGAAAATGAGCCGGACGGCAATGTGTCCGGCTCAACTGGCCTCAGATAACCGTCAGATATTTCCTCAATATCCGTCAGATATTGTAATGTCAATATTACTACGTTTTCCTATTGTAATATAGGTTTCTTTTAAAGAAATATTATTGTGATAGTTACCAATAGTTTATCCATGACTACTTTTCTTTTGATATTTCTTATTGTAACCGCGTCTTCGGAAATTAAATTACTTGTATAATTTTCCCCTACCGATTTTCAAACCATAAATTTGATTTAAAAAAAGGGAAAAGTACGCGAAGAAGTACGGTACATATTTTAAGCAGATTTTTAAACTCGCGTTTTGATTTATAGAAAATAATTTGCTCTTTACTGAGTTCCTGACGCTATAGAATCAGTTTATACAAGCCTTTCAGTTCTTAGTTATGACAAAAATGTCACTGAAAAAATGGCCTTTAAAAATTAGACCCGTCAGTAGTTCAGTTTAACTCATAATTCAGTTTAACTCAGAAAGAAACCACTTTACACAAAGACACCACCATGGACTGTATCACTAATTTACTTACATTCAGAGAGCCAAATACTTTACATCTTTAATCGGCGTGTCAGAACACAGTAAGAATTCAAATAAAGTGACCACGTGGCGGCGCTACAAAATCAAGCATAGGCGACATTTCATGGCAGGTTTGAAACACAAAAACATTACACATTTTTCACTGATGTCATCTCTGGCGTCAATAGTAATAAAAATACTGAATATGAGAAAAATAGAACTTGAATCGTACTGTGACGTTGACTACGAATAGTATTACCCTCTGGCCCTTTCATAAAATTTAATGTTCTTTTGTGTCAGCTTAGTTTTGAGTCCTAAAAATTAAAACATAATCGCAAATTTCAATTTGAAAAGTTAGCTTTTGCTCTATTTCTTCAATTAAAAAGTGATGGATATCTTTATGGTGTTTTTCGTAAATGTTAAGGAATTAGAAGAATCAGCAAAAGAAAAGAATACCGTATTACTTCGAATATAAGCTTCCCTTTTTATTTAAACTTTTAAGATGTGAAATTATTGAAGTTTAAATTCTGCAAATATTTTAGCGTGTTATTTTAGCCGATCTCCCAGTGCTGAATGATCTTTTCTAAAATCTTTCTTTAAAATGTTACATTAATAATGGTTTAAATGGTAGTGAAAATGATAGGCGCTACTGCTATTCAGAAGATCAGAATTTATCGTTACCATTAGAAGATAAAGATACAAATTCTTCTCATGAATCATCATGAGATTATCTTCATGAGACGGCGAAAGTGAATCATCTGAAGAAGATTGTCAATAAATTAGGCACCTTATTAAATTTATATTAGTAATTATTTAAGTAAATAAAAAATAATTCTTATTTTCCAATGCGTATAGTGAAATCATTTAAATTGTTTTATTATTATTCCAATTTTCAATTTTTAAAAACCTACTGCTGCTCAAATTCTAAGTAATGCCGTAATGATGCTTGGTTAATTGATCAAAGCTAAGTATACGAGGGTTATCTGCTTATGGAGAGAGATGTAATCGCAACAGCACATTTTAAGGGAAAATTATTAGTATTAACCTTACAAAAGGGGGAAAACTAGCTCTGGAAAGAAGGGATATTTAAGAAAATGAGTTAAAAACTTTTAAGAAGTAGGAGAATTTCACGTATTTACAATGAAATGCCATTAAACTTCATTCTTTATTCTTTAAAATATTTTCGGTTGCTACAAATCACCATTTCTAAAATACTGTTTCTCTTTTTAAATTTTTTTTCAAGCAGTTTGTGTGTTTCTTTTTTGACTGTTTCATGCATAACTACATCTTTAAGAACAATTAGGAAATTGTACTATAGATGACTACGCGCATTAAATCGTGCAAAGGAAGACATTTTGCTAGTAAAGCTAAGAATTCTGCCATTATTTCTTGACCATTAATTAAATAGTTCACTTTTTACATTATCTTTTATTAAGAACTTATTCACGTGTGCGAGCTTTCATTAAACACTTTTGTATGAAACAGTAGCTCGTAGCGACTTCAGAAGTGACGTCATAAGTTTCTAACTGTACCTCTATTCAGTTTCACCCTCCTTCAATAAGGATCCTCAACGAGGTTATAATATTTGGCGATAAATCACAATATTGGCTGAAAATAGCGTATATAATAATTGAAAAAAAATAATTTTGATCTAAATGCGTAGAAGTTTAAATACGGATTTTTTGCGGTTTTTTTCGGTATTGATAAACACGAGAGATTATTTGTTTATCAGATATAACTGAATAAATGTTTGTTTTCCATCTCCTTGTCGAAAAGTACAGGATATCTATTGAATAGTCAGTCCTCTTTCTTATGAAAGTATAGTTCTTAAATCTCATTCAGCAAATAGTTAGGGTTCTCAGCTCGAATTCCCGCGACTGTTTTTGTGAATTTAAAAGCACTATCTGAAATTAAATTAATATCATATTTTTCGGCATATATGAAATAAATCAACGAATTTCAAATCTTTTTTCATTACCTTCTAATTTTCATTATAGCTGTTAAATTATTTTTCGCATTTAAATACTATTATCATTCTTAAGATTTTCCTTCTCAGAACCTGGATTATTTTTTTTTGGAGGGTGTGTTGATTGATTGATTAAGGCAAAGCAACGCGAGGGTTGTCTGCCTGTAGGGAGGGATGCCTTCATGAAGTACTTCTTAGAACTGGTTCGAATCTTACTTACATATAGATAGAAACCACGAAAACTCATATGCACCAGCTCGTTCGCTTGGAATCGGACTTATGTCGAATTACCTGTGTTTAACGACTTTACCACTCGGCCGCTCGTAGAATTTGTCGGAATCTGTACTGTTTATAAAAGGATCAGTTTTAAATAGCATAAAACGTAATCCGTATTTTCTTTCTTACTACTAGTTTTCTGTATTATTAAAGAGATTTGGTTTTCGAGTATCTAACAGACATCTTTACAAAAAAAAAAAAAAGCAAAAGATCTTCGGTATAGATATTGTCAAAAAATTAAAAGCTGCATTTCGCGGTAAAGTTAAGAACTTAGCAATAATAAAACTAATATTTTTAGTTCATTTTCCCCATTTTAAATTTTGTGAAAATCTTACAGTTTAGAAAAAAGAACAGAATATTTTTATCCGGAATTCATGAACAACCACGAAAATAAAAACAAAGTTATTCTATCTGATTCTTCTGCTTGATAATATTCATTTAAAACAAGAACGGGATTAATACAAATCACATTTGTGTATCGCAGTTATGACATTGAGATCAGCTGTAGAAAGAATATAAACAGTAACTATATAAAAACTTCAATTAGCTTTTCATAGAAGATAACAAAATTAACTATAATATAATATATAGCACTGCAAAATTGTGCAATTATTGAGTACAGATTTATTATGCCCATATACCTATATGTGTATTCTGTGACTATTAAAAAAGTACTGAAAACATTTTACGTTCAGTAAATTACATATTTTTTTATCACAATGAATAACAAACTACAAGGAATATGGAAATGATATATAATTTATTACAATATGTAAGTTGTAAGGAATTATCGCAATCCTCCATGCATGCCCTCGTGGTGCAATTTAGTACTTCCGGTTAAAAATCGGTATACTTGACGTTCGCTGTCCGAAGAGGGCATAGGTGATTTTTGATGTTTTCTGCTCAAATAAACCTTACAGATTTTAGAAAGTTTGAAGAAAAGATAAATTTAAGTGTTCTAATCTGATTGTTTCATTCAGTTCTGACATGCACTCTCATTTGGTTACCACTACACGGCCATTCTATCGATTAACAGTATTTCCTTGCGTATTTTCCTACATACACTGCTCGACACTGAAAATGCAACACCAGGAAGGAGTGGTCAGAAATTGATGCAAATTTTAGAGGAGACGCACGTCAGTGAGTTATGCGAATGATGTGAAATGCGCAGTTCTCCGACCCACGTGAAGTAAGATTTAAGAGAAGGAACGTGCAGAATGGGTAATATTCGTGTCGTTATTTCTGAAAGACGAATTATCGTAGAAAGCTGGTTTTTGTCCGGAATAGTTGGTTTTTGTCCGGAATTTTGTAATAGGAGAGAATGCCAGGCCGCCGTCAACGAAGGCACTTCCAGCAGATAGACGATTTTACGAGGGGTATGGTGATCGGACTGAGAAGCGCGGGTTGGTCCTTACGTCAAATCGCAGCTGATACCCACATGGATGCGAGCACGGTGCATCGGCTATGGCGAACATGGTTGGAACAAGGGAATGTGGGAAGAAGGAGGCGTGCAGGTGCAGCCAGAACGACGTCAGCACGCGTGGATCGACGCATCCGCCGACAAACTGTGGCGGTCCCGCAAGTCACTTGTACCGCGATTCTGCAGCACGTGCAAGATGCCCTGGATGTTCCCGTGTCAACGAAAACCATTTCCCGTCGATTGGTTGAACGTGGCCTGCACTCACGGCGTCCGTTAAGAACCGTACTTTCCTGACCTGTCACCAATCGAACATGTGTGGGATGTGATTGGACGCCGTTTGCAGACTCTGCCCCTGCCTCGTTCAGAAGACGAACTGTGGCAAATGGTTGAAAGGAAATCGAGAGCCATCCCTCAGGACACCATCCGCACTCTTATTGACTCTATGCCTAGACGTGTTTCTTCGTGCATCGCTGTCCGCCGTCGTCCTACATCCTACTGAGCCAACAAATTCCCAATGGCCCTTTGGTCTGTAGACCTGCCATGGATGGATGAGATGTTGGGTTTCGGCGCTCGGTGCGAGTCGACTATGTGGCCATACCATCTGGCCTGCTCTAGATAATGGGGAACATGGCGCTACACCAATTAACCACAATGGTAAAGGGATGGTGCCCATGTCTTCCCGTCACTTATCACTTATCCTACTGAGCCGACGCCGTTCTCGCTCTGTATTCTGAGTATCATTTTGAAATAAAGATCACTTATTGCTGCTTGCTGTCTCCGTCTTTTTTCCAAATTTCATCACTTTCTGACCACTTCTTGATGTTGCATTTTCAATGTCGAGCAGTGTACTTTCATATGGCTATATTCTTCCAAACGGCTTTTAGCGCCAGTTTCTGAAAATTAAAAAAATGTTTGCGCAATTTTTCTCTCTTTCAGTGCGTTCAGAGAACAAGCTCTTGATTTTTGAAATTTTGAAACGCATTCGCCCAAGTAGTGATTATTTTGGTCTTAGTAAAAGAGACAAACCCTCGCAAGCTTCCTTCACAGGAAGCTTGTGAGATCTTCCCGTACTAACTGCTGACCTTTATATCGCCCTATACAAGAACCGACCAAGCACAGTGAAACAAGCATGAACTGACATTCAGTCTACGCCTACGATTTCGCAAAGCTGCACATTCACCTTCTCTAATTATTTATGGATGATATGAGGCCCAAGGAGTAGCAGAGATAGTAGCGAGAATGGGCAAGATTCAAGGGAAGTAGAAATGAAGCTGTTTTATTAGATAGTGTAATGTTAATATAACTATGTGTTCTTATTGAAATGTAGCTTTATTTTAAAGCAGTAATATTGTGATAGTTACCTGTAGTTTACCCACGACTAGTTTTCCATTTGTTATGTTTTTATTATAGCCGCACCCTTCGGAAATTAAATTATTCGCTTAATTTTCCCTTCTTTCCCTCTCGATTTTCGGACGATAGAATTAGTAAGAAAAAGTAGAAAACAGAGATGAAATATAGTAATAGCAGCATTTTTAAAACTTTTTTCTAGTTGCATTGATAATATCTGCTTAATTATTTATTTTTTAAAAGCTTGTATGGTATTTCTCCCGCCTTCTTACCATGTCTTCGTGGTTAGTGGTAAGGTAAGCACACTCGGCGCGTATTCGAGAGGTAAAAGGTTCGTGTCCCAGCGTGGGCTTGCTCATTTTTCCTATCTCCTGCTTTCAAAGAATACTTAATGTCTCTACAGTGACGCCCGAACTAAAAAGGTGGTGAATGATAATTCTGCACGGATTTGGCGATTAGGTCCCCTAATTCCCAGTCGACCTTTAAAAGGGAGAGTATATAAGGTATTTCTACTGCCTTCTTAGCATGCCTTCGTGGTGTGGTGGTCAGCACATTCGGCGCGTATTCGAGAAGTCCGTGGTTCGAGTCACGGCGAGGGTATTGCTCATTTTTCATTTCTCCTACTTTCCAAAAATACCTGATGTCTCTACAAGCTTTAATGTAATGCAATAGTTTCCTCCAATAACATTTACTTCTTATACATAAATAAGCTATTTTCTATGAATATATGTTTGTAATAAAGCTCTAGGTTTTCTTAGCAAGCATGTATCTTTCAACGGTTAAAGTTATTTTCTGTGAAACATATCACTTCTTTACTAAAAAAAATGCATTTACATGTGATACATTGTAAAGAATTTTATGCTCCTTATTTTATTTGAAAGTAAAATGTTTGCTTTTGATACACCTTTTATTTTGATTTTCTACTCCAAAAACGTTATGTTTTATAGCTAAAAATAAAATAATATCCATATTTTATTCTAACTCAAGGAAACAAAATATGACATAAAGTATATAAAAAAAAGAAGGAAGAAATATATCGTCTTCGTTCAGAAGTAAAATAGTATATTTTATTTACCTTCGGCATGGAAAAGTGAAGGAAAACGTTTTGTTCTTGGAATATATTTTTGGAACTGGAGTTGAAACAAATCCTCCGTTTTCTCGAAGTCCGAATCTAAGTCCTAAATGATTCGTCAATCTTTCGAATTCTTCATGTAAAAATACTAAGAATAAAACTTATAGGTAATTTTATGTTAATCAATCAATTATATATATTATAAGCTTTTTTTTCCTATATTTCTCACCAGAATGCAAATGAGTAGTCAGTATTTAAACTGTGGTTTTTGGATTTTAAGCAGAGCTTGTTTCTGGCTTCACGTGCACGCTACGTGTTAGTTTCCTAGTAGTTGCTATTATTCGGCTTTGCGCTTCCTCGTTGCCGACATTTTAATTCTGATGCTCCAGTAGAGTAGGGAGCCAGCTTCTAGTACAGTAATTAATTGTATAGTGTTTGACTATTGTTACACTTTGAACTTAAATTTCACTATTATATTTTATTTTAATCACAGCGAGTTGTGGAAATATTAGCACAAGAAAATGTTTTTCTATTCTAAATTATGTTTAAATAAAAAGATTAGTTTTAACCTTCTGACGGCTTTGTCATTGTTTCAGGCATAGCGATAATTCACTTTACGTCTCTTTTGGTTATTAGACTAATTAGCATTATCAGAACAACTGTAACCTACAAACCTGGAGGGACGACTACACGTTACCCTGCTGGCCCGACTCCATATGGTAACTGGTGTTGGTTGTGTTTGTTAAGGTTGCGCATTTCTTACTATGTATGGAATAAAAATTCATTTAATAAAAATCTATGAGGAGTTCTTTTAACAATACATAACAACACTGAAGCCATAGAAACGATGAATGCAAGTTATGTCCTAATTAGGTGAGGATCTTTCTAGCGGGAAGAGTCTCTAGTCGAGAATTAAAGAGCATTCTGAGTTTTTGCCTTGTTTAAAACAGTTTGCAGATTAAATTAATCAAGCCTCTGATTCGTTACAGTTGAAATGATATCAGAGGAGCAACAGGATCATTGGTCGTCAGCCTTCCTGAAATCGAAAGGCTTTGGTGGCAGACACAGTGCAGACGGCTGAAATCCCTTGACACTGCGGTGAAATTATGACCTTGTGACGTCAAGTGGAGATGTAACTGAGCAAATTATTGCTTGTTTAATGTCAGAGTTTATAGTGCCCCACCTCCTAACAACTCAATCACTGCAACATGGGAGGGACAACACATATGAATTTCTTATCCTTGTGTGGTCCGCCGCAAACTTAAAATTTGAAATATGTGTTATATGTGCTTGATCGAAAAACAAACTAAGAATATAGTTTTTAAAAATGAGTCTATATTTATTAAGAAGATACCTAAGGAGTTTTCGCTTTGGCACTGCGTGCTCTCGGGATGTAACTGGTAACACATCCGCATGAAAATCATAAGATTTAGAGTTCGAATCTTGGCGAGGATTTCGTCTTGGGGCTCATTTCCTCAACATAATTTGACAAAAATACTTGAGCAATAGTTCAAAATTTTTACCTTTGCCTAGTATCATTTTAATCAAAGCAAATGAGCAAATTAAAGCAGTATAGTTAATTCAAGGATTAACGCAAATCAACACTAACATGTAACTTTAATTTCTCTTAGAAAATTCAGAAATTTGTTTGTGTTAAGAGTTCATAAAAGCAGAACTTGAGGTGTAGCTCTTGCAGATGCCATAAGATTATCCTGGAGATCTTAGTACCAGTGAAAATTCAACGATCGCGCTTTTTTTAACTGAATGCTTCTGATTACACTGTTCTGCATTAAAATGCTCCCCGCCAAACTAATGTGTTAATTCGATAATTTCTTCCTATGTAACCCTTATACTAATCTCCAAATTATCGTATCTCATAGCAAAGTCTACAGAATATCAACAACTTGTTTTGAGTGAATAAGGATGTACCTGTGCGATGTACAAGTTGTTCTAGCATACCGGGGTGCGACGTTGCCAAGTCTACGTTTTCTCTAAGATAAGGGAAGTTGTGCATACTCTGGCAATATAGGAATTATGGCGTCGCTTCTGGTACTCTTCTGATACCCGATGTTTCTAGTAAACACCAGATGTACGAAGCGGGTATATAAGCAGCCGGCCGGTCATCGGAGCATCAGTGTTGGGCATACGAGCGAAGTGCAAAGAAGTAGCGAATAGTGTTGTAGTACGACTATTATTTTCGTCTTGTGTAAACGATGTCGAAGTGATCCTGTGTGAACAAACCGAACAGTTTCTGTTATATACGTGGGGAAGTGACTATGAAAGCTCAACGAAAAACTTTGGACTCACTTGTAAGAAAGGCCTACGAGTTATATTTTGAGTGCAAAACAGGCGATCAAGGCAGAACTTGGGCTATCAAAATTTTCTGACAAGAACCTTAACAGGATGACTGCGGGGTACTCATAAGTTTATAAAATTTCGAGTGCCAATGATTTTACGAGAGCCTTAGAATCATGTTGATGATTTCTACGTAACAAAAATCCTAGGCTTTCTTTACGAAAAGCAAACATAAAATTGAAATCCTAATATCTCCTCAGCCATGAAAACTTTATCTAATAACTCTTCTTGCATACCTGTCTCTAATATATCTCTAATATGTCTCTTGCATACCTCTCTCGAGAAAAATACAAAATTGACTCGGAATCGGATGAACTTTAAGATTTTGGAACCAAAAGCAGGTCCACGTTTTCAAGAGAGAGACAATTACGAAGGTAATAGCAGTAAACAGCCCCATATATCTCAGGAAGAGCTCAACGATCTTATTTTTGATTTACATCTTCACAACGGAAAGGCGCGGCTGCTTGGATCTCATTTACAGCAATAGAGTTTGTTACAAAAAGGAGTGAAAATTTCCGCATTTCGGAAAAGGCAGTCTATGTTGGCAGTTTTTTCTAAATGGCAAATGATTAGTATACTGTCATGATATTCCGGGTTTAATGGACCAAACTTATAAATTTATGTAGTGGCAGCTCTTTATTGTCTCATCGGTTAGGTTAGGTTATTCAATTATAGCAAAGCACACGAGGGCTATCTGCCTAAAGGGAGGGATGCCTTCGTGGAGGACTTTCTAAGGGAAACTGGCTCGTATACACGTTACACATGGGGAAAACCGGGAAAACCACGAAAACGCCCATGCAGCCAGCTCGTTCGCGGGATTCGAACCTCGGACCGAACTACCAGTGTTCAGCGTCTTACCGCTCGGCCGCTGGTGGGCTCTATATTGTCTCATCGGAGACAAGTCTAAAGGCAGTTTTATTGTTTAATGGAAAACAACAACCATATGTTTCCGTGGGTCGTCATGCTGTAAATATCAAGGAAAAGTACGAGAACATGCGTATATTATTTCATGCGAATATTCATATATTCGCTGGAAATCGAAATACTAGTTAAAAGTTTGCTAGCTGAATTTACTAGGCTAACCTGTACGAAAAGGAGCACATGAAAAGAATGATGTTTCATAAATTTAACAAATTTTGTTTAATTTATATTAAGACTCCCGAGCATTTATGGCTTTTTTTGTATTTACAGAACAAGTGGCTTATTGGCAAGGCGCTAACTTCCGATACTTCTATGTGTATTTCCGAAGTTCTACATGAGGCCAGAATTTGTCTGGCGACTGAAGATCGAAGACATAGTTGCCTTCGATTCAGTGAGTAAAAGAATTGCTCTGTGTGAAGCAAAAGCCAGTTAACCCAGTACCGTCGAAATAATTTATTTCAATGAATCTGTCTTGAGGGTGTCGACTGAGCGCAGCGCTGACGAACACTGCTTCAGTCTTTGACAAAGTCCTGTAATTGGGGGGTCCTATTCCTCATGGCTCGAAATCAATTGTATCGTTGCTCTTTATTTACTTTCTGGTTGAATGCAGATAGAAGACTGTTCATATCTCAGTTGGCGAAAGTAATGATTTGAAACAGGAGAAAGCAGCTGACTATGATTCTTCAATTTCGCTTGCATTCATTACTTACGAACATCTTATAAAAGTCTCAGAAACCTGCGAGATCCATCTCTGTTGAGTTAGGTTTTACCTTGCGGTTTTGGGATGATAGTTAAATGTCTTATAAGACCTACAGTGGCTCAAACAATTGAAGATACACCTTACTTTCACTTGATAAATCCAACTTTCAATGGAAATAACACATTAACTAGAAGAGAAAACGTGTTTTTATTTTCACACGTAACAAAAGGGTTAATTTACAGTAAAAATAACGAAAATCAACAAAAAATGTCTAAAATTAAAAATTTCACTAGTATTTGAAATAAACATAGGCAGATCTTTACCTAAAAAAATTAAGGATACACTAATGAAATTTTTGTGATATATCACATACAAAGATAGTGTCAATATTTGGTTGCATGTCCTTTGGCTTTTATAATGTCCTCCAAACGTCTTGGTACCGATTCGACCAATTCTTTGGTGGTATCTGGAGATATTTTATCCTATTCTTCTTGTAACACTTGCTTTGAATGAGCTTTGTTCCTAATTTGGTGTTTTTGGACAGTTATTTCGAGTGTGGCCCATAAATTTTCTATGACATTGATGTCAGGGGACTGTGGTGGTGTTTTCAATTGCTGTTTACAATGAAAAAGATACCACATTTTGACATTATGTGCCGTGTGTTTGGGGTCGTTGTCGTGATGGAATATAAAATTTCAATCTAAACCCAATTTTTTTGCACTTTCTTTATGATTATTGTGGAGTATATCTATATAAAGCTTATGATCCATATGCCATCTGTAAAAACTAAATTTCCTACCCCATTTGAAGCCATACAACCCCAAATCATGACGGAGACACCACCATGTTTAACTGTAGGACGTAAATTTTTTGGATCCAAAGCGGTGTTCTGCTTTCTCCAAACGGTGCGACGACCATCACTTCGAAAAATGTTGAATTTACTTTCATCATTAAATATAACTTTCTTCCAAAAGTTATCTGTCTTCAATTGATGAGTTTTTGCAAACTCCAAACGCTTTTTCTGATTTTGTAAGCTTATAAATGGTTTCTTTCTAGCTATTCTACTACTATATCCAGCATGTCTAATCACATTTCTCACAGTTTCAGCACTTACACTTCTGTACATTATTCGAGAAGTTTCTGCAGCTAGTTTGACTGCACTTAGTTAAGGATCAATCTTGATATCTTTCAAAATTTTCCTTTTGGCTACATCACTCAGAATACTTTTCCTTCCTCTTCCACTTTTATTTTCAATTAATCCATCGCTTTTAAATCTTCCAATGATTTCCGTACACACGTGTGGCTTCTACCGACAATTTCAGCCATTTCACGATAAGATTTTCCTTTCTTAAATAACCTTAATATCAATTTTCTTTCATCAGTACTGGTCTCTCTCCGAGGAGTCATTTTCCATTTAAAATTGCGACTTTACATTCACATAACCAACTTCAAAAGACAAAAATAGCAGTCGAAAAAGTTTAAGATAAAATTACCCAAACTAAGATTATGATAGTAACAAGCAGAAAAACATCTACTGGTAGTTAAACAAAATTTTCATTGGTGTATCCTCAATTTTTTGAGGTAAAAATCTGCTTATGTTTATTTGAAATGGCTCTGAAAGTTTTTATTTTAGAATTTTGCCGTTGATTTTTCTTTATTTTTACTGTTAATTAAATCTTTTGTTATGTCTAAGAATAAAAGTACGTTTGCACTTCTAGTTAATGTGTTATTTCGATTGAAAGTTGGATTTATCAAGTAAAAGTAAGGTGTATCCTCAATTGTTTGTGCCACTGTACTTTCATTTCTGAGTCCACCTGAAAGAGTTATCCAAATTTTTTACAATTCTTTAGATTATTTCAGTTGTTCATCATCCACAACATTTCACCTGCAATTACTAACAATATCAATTTAATTTGCTGTCACTGTTACGTGAATAAATTTCTATTAGTAAAAGCCCAAATTTCAGGTATCTGTGTGTATGGGATACATTTTTAATACCGGGTTTTCAGAAACTAGCTATTAATTTCAGCTTGATTTTGATTCATCAGGTTTTGATCTCATTTCAACATAAGAGTTAATGTAATAATAATTTAGATCTCATGTCAACATGAGAGTTAATGTATTTCCTTGTTAATTTTGTGCACATGAATTGAAAACTGCAACTAGTATTTTGTGTCTTCTACAATTTTCAAAAAGTTTATAACTTTTTATCAACCCATCTCCAACGACGATCTAACAAAAGCTGCAATTTTTAGATTTAGTTAAAATCAGTTAAAATTTAGATAATGGCATACCCAAATGACCAGAATTTGTTGAGCTATGCATTGGGTCGAAATAAGTTGCAGAAATATGGTATTAGGGCATGAAAGATAAGGAACGTAAATTAAAACTCTTTTGAGAAAAATAATGTATTTACTTTAAGGGACGTAATCAAATAATATAAATATAAAAAAAACTAAAGTAAGAAGAACCCGGCTAGACGGAAAAGTGGTTAGTGACTCTGAATGTCGTATCCAGAGGCCTGGGTTCGAATCTCACAGAAGGCATAGATGTAAATTGTCCGTCCCTTCATAGGAGACAACGTTGGCCCACCTAGTAGGTCTCGCTCAATAATAAAGTGGCTGTTGCTTCTATCCTTAGCAGTAGCCAAGGCCTATAATGGCTAGTGCTCGGCATTAGGAGGGAAGAAATTTAGAAGACATTTCCAATCTATTCCGAGACACACATGACAAAATATGTAAGACAGAAGGAGAGGAATATAAAATTTTGCTTTACCTGCCTCCTTTTTGTGAGCAATATTTATTTTTATGTTATAACTGAAGTTTTTAAACTAATTTGTTACAGTCTTTGCCTAACATATGAGCAACGAAATAAATGTGAAATGACAAATGGAAATAGTTTTATCGCATTTAAAATTAAAGGTCCTTCAGCTTTTGATCTCAAGAAAGTTAAAACATCTCTTAAATCTTCTCATATAGTCTCAACTGAGTTAACAAAATCTCTTATTCCACCTATTGCTAACTATTCTAAGTTTTATGCTCTCACCAAAGTCCACAAAACTGGATTCCTTTCAATCTATAGTTTTCAACTTAGAAACGGCATCATAGCCTTTGAACAAATATTTAGTTTCCATATTTTCTTCTTTACTTTCTAACAATATTCACACTTTAAAAAGTTCATTTAAAGTCACTGATAAACTTAAAGCGCTTCCCTGCGCTCCGTTATGGTTTCTTTTGATGTTAAATCACTGTTTACTAATGTTTCAGTCGAAGTATTATAAAATGTCCTGGAACTAGGCTTCGAGAATTATACTTCACACGTACTGAACTTGAAGAATAAATTTATCTTACAAAAGTCTCTTTGAAGCAAAGCCATTTTATTTTCGAAAATAAATATTATCACCAAATTGAAGTATGAGTAATCCTCTCAGTTCTATACTTGCTGACATTTACATGTACTATTCTGAGGTTAAATTATTTGAGAAACTATCCTTTTGTCTCTGCATTCGCCATGTAGGTGACACTTCCGTCCTTTTTGCTGGTACTAAAGAAGACTTATCCCATGTATTACGTATTATGAATTAAATTGATCCAGCCATCCAATTCACTTTTGAAACTTAATCTGACAATATCTTTCCCTTCCTTGATATACTTATAATCCGCAGTGAATTTAGTTAAACCACTACTGTTTAAAGCAAACCCTTTTCTGTTCGTTTGCCTCCCCTAAGTCCTGTTACCCCCCGGCTGATCAATAAATGGCTTCTTTTTACTATTACGTAGTTCGTTCAATGTCTCAACAATGATTGTTCCTCAGGATCTTTGATTGCTCATGAACTTAATTATTTGAGATCATTTGCCATTGACTGAGGATTTTCTCCCTTGGTTATTGAGAAAGCCTTCAAAAATTTCACCTTGACCTCAAAGAAAATATTTCGCTGCTATAAATAACATTAATAACGTTGTTATGCTTCCATTTCATCCATTTGTTAGTTAATAAAGCTCACGGATTCTACAGAAGTTTAGTTTTCAAATCATTTTCTAGCATATCAATAAAATCTGTTTTTCGATTCTTAAAGATTCATTATTGACTTGATCTCTTGGAGAATTTATAGCATACATTGTCAGTGTGGTTTGGGATATATCGACCAAACCGAAACAGCGCTAAAATTTCACATCAGAGAACACATATCTTATGTCTGAAAAGAAGAAACTAACAAATACTTCAAAGTTAAGCATAGTTGGAAATTTTATCATAATTTTTGACACTATTTTTTTTGTGTCTGCAAAAATTATTCAGAAAGCTTCTTCCATTGATGAACCGGATTTTCTTGAAGATTTTCAAATTCATAAAGAGTTATCTTCTTTAGTTAATGACTTTAATTCCAATCCCACCCATCTTAATGTTTATAAAATTTTATTAACTTAATTTTTGAATTATCTTTACTATTTATGGCGATAGATGGCGCTACATTCTCGTCTGCTTTATTTCTGTTGGGTATAAATAAAATCGTGATTTTCCCCTCCTTTCAGATTTCTTTGTTCTTGATAAAGATGGACTTTGTTCTCGAAATCAATAGCATGTTGACTAAAATCTGCGCCAAACACAAGGTTATTGCTTTGCTAATTTTAAGAAACAGGTTCTTTTACTCAATAATGTAAAGTCTTTACTGACGCAATTTAAGAATAAAGAAAAGCAAAGATGTCTTTAAGATAGCTTATAGATCTAGATTATTATTTCATCGGGCATAAAATTAGCCAAGCTTGAATTTAAAAAAAAACATAGATGGCACATGACATTATTTCGTTCACAAAAGATCAGATGTTGCACAATATACGTGGTGCCCACTAAATTCCGGTACCACCCGTTTAACTGCCGAACGGCTGCAGCTATAATCATAAAAGTGGTGTTTAGGTGTAGTAAAGTGGCTATGAGCTACTAGAAGAGAAAGCTTACAGCGGTATCTGGTGGAGAACGGCGGAGTTAGCGTCCCTGTCTCGAAAACGATAAGGAATAGATAGAAAAAATGAATTACAAAGTTGTACAACATCATTGATTTAGTACGAAAAGACACCTCGTAGACATGAATGTTAAGAAAGGAACGTTTTAAAAGCGCATTTGTTTGTTCGCGATTTCTTACATTGTGGCATTTTAGAAACAATTTTAAAAAGAAACAAAAAACTAGTTATCGAAAGCTACCTTTATTTTTGATGTTCAAACTTCTCTCCGTCAGCTGAAATGAACATCTGGACCCTTGTTAGATCTTCATGCTGTACGCGTTGTAGGATAGCGGGTGACACGTTTGCACTAGCATCTGTAATACGCCATTGAAGGTCCTGCAGTGGTTTGCGGAAGGGTTGCATACATCTGCTGTTTGAGGTATCCCCACATGAAAAAGTTCATTGGAGTCATGAAAGGTGAACGTAGCGGCTACTATTTGATAGCACCATACCCGAATATTCGTTCTCCGAAGTCCTTCATTAGGTACTGGTTGACATGTGACGTCTTGTGCGCAGGCGCGCCGTAATGTTGGAACCATCCATTCTGGAGTTGAAGCAAAGGCAAATTCTTAACAAAATCGAGTGTTACGTCTTGCATAAGTTCTAAATATCATGCGGTCATTAACGTACTCTTGTAAATAGTGGACTGATTAGCTTGTTACTATAAATTCCACACCAAACATTAATCGAAAACCTTACTTGATATCGAACACTGGCAGAACATGATGGATTTTCTAGGGCCCAGTAACGGGTGTTCGGTCTGCTGTACGTTTAATTCCGCGAAAAGCGTGCCTTATCCGCCTACATTATATCTGCCAATAACGTTGGCTGCCGCCCAACCGGTACAGTGGCTAGCGTCGCTGACTGCGTGCCGAAGGGCCTGGCTTCGAATCTCAGAGAAGGCATGTTTGTTTGTAAATGTTTACTGACGGTGCGGCATGGCGGAACTTTAAATATGCTGCTAGCCGAAAGTCCACTCGTGTGATTTGGTGGGAGGGGAGAGGGGTGGGAGACTCTCGGACCCAACCCTCCGAGGTACTCTCCATCAAAATTGGAGGCGGAACTGAGCCAAATCTCACTGTCACCTGTAAGGTGCTCAAGGCTGTTGCCAACGACAGGCGTAATCTTGCGCTCCTTTCCACGAGGAATTTCGTGGACTTGCGCTGACTATACATCAGACAAGTGAGCATAAGCAACACCAAAACAACAACAGAATGTTGGCTGGAACTCTATCTTGTTCATGACGAACTTACACCATGCGAAATTTCTCTCGACATCCCCGTCCAGTAATGCCTGATTAGGTGTTGGACAGTATAGATGAGCACCTAATTCATTTAGAATTTTCCAAACGCAACTTTTTGAGAGGCCATGGTTTTCACTTTCTCTTGGGCTGCAATTTAAATAGGTGAGGGTGTACGATAAGACAGCTTCCGGTTGCACTTTAAGCCCTACCTTAGCTGATATCCTAGATCGAAGTCGGCTAGTCACGCAGCCTCTCTCCCTTAAAAGGTTCACAACCTGTACGATGGTTTCGTATGAAGGATGGAGGCCTGCAGAGAAATGTTGCCTATCAAGATTTGCGCCCACATTCACCGTAAAGCCATCTCAGGAAAATCATTTTTTGAAAATCGCTTCATGACCTTGAGCTTTAACACACGACTCCAAGGAAATATCTCTTTTATAGCTGTCTCAGGTGTGACGGTTCATACGCTATTTGCATAATGCACAAATTCGCACACCAAGCCATCTGCATATTCTCTACTCTGTTTATAAAGACAATCGGTACAAAGGTGCACCCCGCGGGGTTTTAACCACAGACTCTTGATTGTCAATTGCAAGTGATAACACTGTGACGCGATCTGGGCTCGTTTTTCGTCCGAAAGATAATTTTTTCTCCTTTCTTTCAAGTTTCGTGACGTCACAGTTTCGGAAATCGAGAAGAAAGAAATGGGCGTTTTCAGCGTTCTGTTTTTAGCATTCATATCCACAAGGTGTCCTTTCGCACTAAATCGACGATGCTCTACAACTTTGTAATTCACTTTTCTTCCTATCTCGTATCCTATCCGAGATCGGGACGCTAGCTCCGTTTACCACTAGGTGGCGCTGTAAACTATCTTATCTAGTAGCGCATAACCACCTTACTATACCTAGACGCCATTTATGACTATAGCTGCAGCGTTCGGCAGTTAAACGGGTGTTACCGCACTTTAGCACGCACCCTGTATATTGAAGTTAGATCGTCATATTAAGCTTAATAAAGATGAGGTCTTATCAAAGCAGATAAATGCACTCATAGAGCTTGCATGATTTCATAAAATCACGAAACATCGAAGAGGCCTCAGCATAAAGATAGAATGAATGCTTTACTGCACAGGAAATACGTAAAACTGAAGAATGTACTGTCCGAAGGTCTCCCACATCTCTTCCCCTACCATCAACCGCTCGAAAGAACTTTCGGCTCGCCGCATATTTTGAGTGCCCCCATGCTGCACAGGCATTATACATTTACAAATATCCATGTCTTCTCCGGCATTCGAACCCGGCCTTTCGGTATGGACGTCAGAGTCACTAATCACTCTCCCGGTCAATTTGTTGCTGTTTATTCATATTAGAGAATAACATAGAAGTCGTCAAGAAGTTTCTTTCTCAATGTTTATAACCTGTGTTCAAAAGTATAATATTTATTTGTATACCTGCGTATTTTAACTGTTCTCAGGAAACGTAGTTATTTTCATTTCTGCCTATTTTGCCTGTGTTAAACAACTAAAACAAAAGCTTCTAAATGAAAATATGTTACCGGCACTAAGTCAAATTCGGACTCAAACAGACTAAGCATTTGAGAAAGGAAAATATTTAAGAATATTAGAATAAATTTTTCTCGGTAAAAGATGAAAATTTTTAAATGTTATTCATTAGAACGTTTAATCATGTCAAACTGTTCCTGGCAAATGTCTAAAGGCGGAAATTTCCTATTTTATCCCAGATATGAGCAACTTGTTTGATAAATAAGCACGTGGAGAAATGTTTGGTGTTGTTCAAAAGCTATAAGTAAAGTAATCTCATCTACCAATGGCTAAGCAATTACATTCATTCGGTCAGTCTGAGTATTTATCACCTTGGGATTAGGTTAGGTTGTTTGAATACGGTAAAGCACAGCGAGGCTACCTGCCTAGGGACGGAAATGCCTTTGTGGAGGACTTTGTAAGGGAAACTGGCTCTTATCCTCGTTGCACATGAGGAAGTTCGCCAGTGTTCAGAGGTCTGAACCCACTGGGCCATTAGTGGGCGTTATTACGTTGAGAGTTTGTATCAGCTACTGAATGTTCCATTTAACAGTTGACCATTTGGACTTTAAGATTCAGAATACGCAGTTATAATAATGTTCCAGGAGTTTATCTGAACCCACCACTTGTTAATATATATATATTTTAATGTTATACGTATTCGAAATTAATATAAAAATATATTAAATTATACTATGAACATTTCACGCAGATGTAAAATGGTAACACAGAATAATAAGTATTATTTAAGAAATAACTTAGAATCAATGAAAATGAAACCTTTCATATAAAAAATAAAGAAATACATGAATTCAGGGCAAAATATAAAACAATATTAGCATTAATTAGCCATTTTTTATTCTAAAACAGCAATTAATAGAGACTTTATTGAGGATGGTCTATGGAGAATTTAACAACTGCGTTAAATCAATAATTGCTGTTTTAAAAAGATAAAAAAGTTAATTTCTAAGGCTTTTAAACTTGAAACAACAGTAACATTTAAAGACGCTGAATTAATCAAATACAGCATCAGAGATAATTAATTTGGGATACGAAGAAATTCTAAAAACTGTCATATACAATAACTATCGTACCAGATAACTAACAACTCCTGTGTCAGATTTATTATGATTGATGGTTTAAGCCAGATCAGGATGATGCGGCTTGTGCGCTTAAATTGATATGTATTACGTTATTCAATCACTTAATGAGAAGTGTCAATTTGCTTCAGTATATAAAAATAAACACTATGTATTTAAATTTCCTTACCTAATATCAATTAATTCCTTACCTTATATAACGTTTACCAAATATTAATTCTGTTTTCTAAGCTACCATCGGGCATATCTATAATAATTGGAAACCGTAGCTCCTTTCTGGGTTCGATGCCTCCTGTGGACTGGGATGGAGATGTGTTTAAGTTTTCCCCGTGTTTAAACGTAAATATGAATGAGTTTAGTTCCGAGTGATATTCCGCTCGTTTCGAAGTGTGAATGTAGAGAACTTTGCCGTTGTAAACCGCCTTCGAACCTCTTTGCAACAGTCAACAAAAAGAAAATTCTTCCTAAATTTAGACCCTCCATACGGCTAAACACTAGTAGTTCAAAGAATTGGAACACCGGATAGGCATTTTAGTTGTTTTCCTCAAGAGTAAAGCGGACGCAAACCTGTTTCCCTTAGAAAGTCCTTCAGAAAGGTACTCCCCGTTTTAGGTAGATAGGTCTCTTGCTTTTTACCTAATTGAAGTTAACTAAAGTAGCCGGTAAAGAAGGCTAAAACTCTTCATATTCTCCCCCATTTAAAGGGTGGTTGGGGAGGAGAGGATCCAGTCGTCAAATTCTGGTGGTGGCGAATTATCGTCTACCACATCTTTAGTTCGGGGGCCACTTGTAGAGTCATAAGAATATTTTTTGGAGTCTAGAGAAGTGAATAACAGCTGTACCCGCGTAGGAATTCAAACTCCAGAACTCCTGATTACCAGCCGGATGTGCTTACAATTACATCACGAAGGGGGCAAATTCTCCACAAACCTTTATAAGAACATATAAAAAGGTTATTTTTGTACAAATCTGTTTTAACAACAACGTTATTTGTAACCCTTGTTACAAAAAGTAATCTTTAAACTTGAGTGTGGTTGTTATAGTATCTTACGCCTATGAACATAGATTACTCACGCAATAGATGATTCCTAATATCCATAGAATAGAAGTGTGTTCAATTCAAAGGTCTAAAATGTCTCGTGACTGAAATTACATGGGAAAATGCTCGACGAAAACTAATAATTTTCTTATTCAAATAGATGACTATTAAAAAAAACTACAAATTATAAAAACTTGAAATCAAGAATAAACATAAAGTCGGTTAAGCTCTAAATGCTTTTATTGTGCTCTAAATTGTTTTTCTAACGTAATGGAAGCTGCGATGGTTCGTTTCCTGGTAACTTAACCGTCTTCAGCTGAAGCTTTTAGTACGACACAAATTTTAACTCGTAGAATCATTTGTAAATGCAGATGCTTAATGTAATCTCCTAAACAGAGTTTTATACCTCTTAAACATTAAAATATGAAAAGAAATTGAATTAAAAAAACAAGTTTAAATAGCTACCTTTCAGTCTAACTAAGTCAGTTTTATTTTTCTCTACTGTCCTAGCTAAATTGAGTTTCTGAGCATAGTTCGACTATGCGGATTTTGCTTAGTGTCTTATATGTTAATGCGTAAATAATAATGACATTCATCTAATATGGGAATTGAAATATATGAGAGAATTATTTAAGGACTGTAAGAACCATGATCCCCTACCTATTTTCCTTTTTTTTTTTTTGCATTTGCAAATTTTATAATATATATTTGGAACAGAAAAGGTAAAAAAACAAAAACAGTCAAAAACAAAGTTAATCTTTTTTTTATTTAAAGCTCCGACGAGAACTTGTCAAGGGAAAAGTGTTTTGAAGCTTTAAACAAAGTCAATTAACTGAACAACAAAAACCGGTTTCATTCCGATCAACTCACTGAGACCTCTATCGTCAATTAGTATAATGGTTATTAATTCTAAAAATTTTTTTTATACAATATTTCAATCTCAACAGCATATAGAAAATTTGTCAACTTTCTCAATAATGACATTCATGATATAAACGTACGTATGCTTTATTTCAGGTCAATATCTACTGTTTGCGTTCGACGTTAAAGCGCCAGTACTACATTAAGGGCAATGTTCTTGACTGTAATGTTGATAGATTGGCATTATGTGTTATTTTTAGAATTCAGAATATAGATTCGAGGAGGGTTTGGTCAACTGTTAGAGAACTTAAGACGTAATGGGATGTTCTAGAATTCAGAAACTCCCATTTTCTTGTTTTCGATAACATTAAGTCCATTTAACATTTATTACACAAATCAGTTCCACTAGTGATCATCTTAAAAATTAATCATGAAGAATTTTAATTAAATCGAAATAGTTTTGAGTTGCTTAAGCGTATCTTCCCATTAATTACCTAAACCAGAATTACGGAATTAATAACTTACCTGTTATTGTATTTTATAATATTTCTATTTTCTAAGTCGGAGTTTAATTCTAAACGGCTGCTGCACTAAGAGTCTGAAAGTGCATGTTTTATAGGCAGCA
>KK117188.1:115065-206141 GCA_000611955.2 Stegodyphus mimosarum
CCCCCAATGCTCTCTCACCGGTGTTGGATGCAAAGCAAACCGCCATTGCGGGTTTTCTGTGTTCGGGGGTGTTCAACTCTTCCACCTACGATCGACTAACATTAGTTAGAACTTGACATACGAGACCTGAAAAAACGCCCTATAACCAGCTAATCCTAAGGTTCTCACTAGCTTTATGTCTAACACTTTAAGTATATTTGGTGGAGAGCCTAATTAACACTTGCATTCTAAAATTATTCAATCTTTAACTTTTCATGCATACATTTCGCAGTTTGCACACAACATTCACATTGATATTGCACTTAGCGTGCATTGCTAGCATAATATTATTTGTTACATTTCATAACACATTAACAATTTCATAGCAGGCATGAAATACAAATATAGGTTAAATTTCTAAGCTTACAGCAGGTGCTTCCTATTCCTTTCTCAAGGTACTTTCTTGAAATATCACTTTACATTAAATTAATAGTCCACAGACTAAATCGTGTTCTTCAATTTTCCCGATTTTTCATTCTAGACATTTTACAAGTCTTTCGACAAAGCATCATACAAAATTATTTAGTTAACATATTTCTTTTCAGCAATTCATTGCTTTTACAAAATTAATCTATTTATAACCATAAGGTAATTTTGTCTTTAAGAATTACAAATTCTTTTAAACATAAATATTTTACTTTCAAAATGAGAACTTATCGCCCACTTGGCGTAAAAGTCGACCTCGCTTGAGGTAAAATCGGCCCTGCAACTTGCAGTATACTCAAACATTAACTAAACTTTTGTATACGAAATTGTATTTATCTTATTATGATCGCCCATCCGTTTCTTGGCCCAATCTTTAAAACTTGAGTAAGTTGTAGCTTGGTTTAGTTTCCTAGTTTTTCGTTACGAGTACGTTGTAGCTTGGTTGAGGATTTTGGTTTTTGGTCCTTGGGAGGTTGCTCATCTCTTTTCCTTTTGAAATTCCGTCGTTGTATCCTCGGAAATTTCCTTTGTAGAGGAGGTTCCTCCGCTGGACGTTTGGTGGACTGGGCCCTTCTCTCCTGGGCCCTTGTTCGTTGCTTGTCCTGGTTCCTGCTGTATTCGGGAAGTTGATTCTCAGGCTGCAATCGACGTTTCTTGCTTCTCAGGCACCTGCCCGATGATTCCACAGTTCTTTTGGATACATTGGGCTTTCCTTGCCCATTCTGCTTTCTTCTCTTGGTACGCTCGTAGTTCCGTTCGTAGATTTGTTCACCTGCATCGTGAGACTTTCTTTTGAAACCACATTTTTGGTTCTTATTTCTACTTTGTTGAGGGGGAGCTTTCTTTTTCTGACTTTTCGATGCCGTTGTAGCTGGTTCCTGCTGTTTTTGCTGAAGTACATCTTCCTGGCTAGTCGATTGCCTCGGATCCTGAAACAAATCTTTAAATATTGGCATTTTATTTCTATTATAGTATGGCTTGATTTGATCCACATTCGCTTTGAGTGTTTGTCCATCATTTCTTTTCAATATAACCACTGCCCCCGTAATTTGTTCAATTATGAACGGGCCTTCAAAACGCGGAAAGAATTTCCCCACCTTTTCTTCTGGGGCATTTGACAAGTTGTGCTTAATTTTAAGCACTTCATCTCCCACATTGTACTTGACCTCTCTTCTTTTTAGGTCGTAATATAATTTCTGTTTTCTTTGGGCCGTTTCTATATTTCCCGTCGCTTCCCGTATCAATTTTTGTATATCACTCATTTTAAATTCTTCTGCCCTTTCCTGTACAAAGAATAGCTTGTCCAAGGGGGTTAAAATTTTTCGTCCCAGAAACAGTTCAGCGGGAGTTTTTTGTGTAGTATCGTGTTTGGCGGTCCTAAGGGCAAATGCAAATTCATTTATATGGCTATCCCAGGTAGAGTGATAGTTTTTCACATAACTTCGAATTATTTTCACTACATTTCTATTCACCCGTTCCGCTATGTTTGACTGCGGACGATACGGGACCATCTTTAGATGACGTATGCCCAGTTTTGCACACATTTCCTCAAACATTTTACTAACAAACTGAGGACCATTGTCTGAAATAACTTTTAGGGGCGCCCCGTATTTTAAAATATACTTATTTAGAATTGAATCTACTACAATTTTTGCAGACGCGCGTTTTAACGGAATTAACTCTAACCATTTGCTAAAATGATCCACTATAACTAAAAGATATCGGCTTTTATTAACTTTACTTCGAGGGTAAGGTCCAAGTAAATCGATGCCTATTATTTGATTTGGGAATTCTGATTTAATACTATTTAGGAACCCGGCCGGGCGGAAATTAACATAATTATTTAATTGACATGTTGGGCACGACTGGACATACGCCCTAGTAAACTTTTGCAGTTCTGGAAAGAAAACTGCCTCGCGAACTCTCTGAACAGTTTTTCTTATACCTAAATGAGCCGAAATGGCACAATCATGCAACTCTTCTAATACATTCAACCTCATGCTAGCTGGGATAACCGGTCTATATTCATGATTCTCATTAGTAGCTTTCGTATAGAATAACAGTCCGTCAATTAATTCGTAATTTTCGGCCCTATTTCTTATCGGCACAATATCCGGATGATTGAAATTCTCAGGGTCGGCCAAATAATTGTATATATTTTTGAACTCCGGATCTTTTTTGAGTTCGGCTATTACTGTTTCACGAGAATCTAATACTTTGGATGTTAACATGGCTATCTTAATTACACTTCCATTTTCATCTAAGTTAATTCTGCTTAAAGCATCTGCCACAACATTTTCCTTTCCCGGCGTATGTTTAATTATTAGGTTATATTCCTGTAATTTGAGAGCCCACCTTATTAATCTGGGTGATAAATTTTTTCCAGAATAGAGTCTAGTGACCGCCGCGTGGTCGGTATATACAGTTACTGGAGAACTTCCAAAGAACACACGAAATTTCTGTACTGATGCTAACACTGCGAGAGTTTCTCTCTCTGTTGCGGAATAGTTTCTTTGGGTTTCATTTAATGTTCGGCTGAAAAAAGCCACGGGCTGACCATTTTGGGAAAGCACTGCACCAATCGCGAAATCTGAAGCGTCCGCTGAAATCTCTAATCCTTTATCCCCTTCTGGAAATTTTAAGACGGGAGCTTGAGTCAATGCGTCTTTCAATTTTTGAAACGCCAAGTTGGCTTCTGCTGACCACGAAAACCTAGCTTTTTTTCTTTTCAACTTTAGCAGTGGCTCAGCTATTTTTGCAAAGTCTTTAATGAAAGCCCGGTAATATGAACACATCCCGAGAAACGACGATAATTTCTTCGCTGTTTTAGGAACAGGATAATTTCTAATGGCTACTATTTTTGACTGATCCGTTTCGATTCCCTTTTGGGAAATTTTAAATCCTAAATAACGTAACTCTTTTGCGGCAAATTTACATTTAGACGCATTTATCTTTAAACCAGCTTCGTTTAACAATGAAAATACTTTTCTTAAATCTTGTAAGTGTTGTTCTAGAGTACTACTCGTAATTATAATATCGTCTAAATATATGAAAGTGCTTTTACCAAGGACTGGTCTTAAGACGATGTCCATACATCTTTGGAACGTTGCCGGCGCGCCGGATAATCCGAACGGCATTCTAAGAAATGCGTATGTGCCAGATTTCGTTATGAACGCGGTTTTGTGTACGTCCTCGGGTTTTACCCCAATCTGAAAATAGCAACTCGTAAGATCTAATGTAGTCATGTATTTTGTAGATGAAATATTTCGAATTATTTCTTCAATTATCGGCAATGGATATACAGGATATTTTGTAACTGAATTTAACTTGCGATAATCTATAGCAAAACGCCACCGCTTCGGGTGCGTAATCGGGTAATCATTATTTTTCTTACACAGGACAACGGGCTAGCGTAACTGCTAGAAATTGGCGTGATGATTTTATTTTTTAACATCTCTTTAATACGATGTTCAATTATTTCCTCTTTGGTCTTATCATATCTGTATGGTTTTTGCCTAACTGGCTGAGCGTCCCCCGTGTCAATGTCGTGGTTCACCACTTGGGTAAAACCTGGTACATCACTAAATAAATTCGAAAAATGACTTACCAGGCCTTGGATTTTTTCTTTTTCTTCTACTTGTAAATGTTCCAAGTCCAGCTCCGGGGGCTTATCATTCTTCGTTTCTATCGGCTTCATATTTAATGTCAATTCTCCCCCTTTAAAATCAATTTTTGCTTCTGCCAAACTAAAAAAGTCCACACCTAGAATAATACAAGTTTGCAGGTTACACACAATATAAAACAGGATTCTTACCTGTTCGTTGTTGATACGCACGAACAATTGTACTTTTCCTAAACAGCTACATTTTTCTCCTTGGGCCGCTATGACATCCGTGTCTCTTGCACTAAAAATTCTGTAACGTCGAAAGTGCTTTTTAAAGAATCTTTCCGATACGAAGCTGCTTTGGGCTCCTGTATCCAAGAGGGCTGTCGCCGGTATGTTGTTGATTAGAACTTCAATCTTCGGCAAACTCAAATTCTTAACGACCACGGTGTTTAAATTGATTTTGGAAGGGTTTTGCGCTGCTTCGGACTTCTTCACCTTCCTCGAAGAAATCCCTCTTAGTTTAAATTCTTTTTCTTCTGGTTGCCCTCGGAATCTTTGCTTGTTCTTCTATTAAATTCCCTTCGTTCGCCGCTCGCTTTAGGAGACACATCTTTCTTCGGCCATTGCTTCGCCTTATTCCCGTAACTTTGATTTTGCTTTTGCTGCGGTCTTGGCGAACTCCACTGACTTCTTCGCTCAAATTGGCGTCGTCGTTCGTTGTCGGCTGTTCTTCGGCTTTCAAATTGTACCGCGAGCTCAAATAATCTGTCTAATGTTGTTGGATTTCTTAGTTCGATGAAATCTTGAACTTGGGGCAGTAGCCTAGGAAGTATAACTTGAATAATTTCAGGATCCGGGCGACTTCCATACAAAAGCTTGAAAACTTGAATTTTCCTCAAAATAAAATTAGACAAATCTTCTATTCTTTCTTGGTATCGGCTAAACAGTTCAGCTTCCAATCTGGCTCGATCTCGCACCACGGGAAATGCTTTCACTAGAGAATTCTTGAAATTTTCATACGTGTATGTGGGGCTTCCTGGTTCCCCCAAGAGATTCTTTCCGATGCACTTGAACCAACTTAGCGCTTGGCCCTTCAAAGCGCTGGTAGCAAGAGCGACTTTCTGAAATTCGTGGACTGGATATAGCATGAAGTGGGAGTCTAGCTTTTCCAGGAAATTGATTACGGCTGTCTTGCCGTCAAAACTTGCCGCTGGCTTCATGGCTGCTCGCATGGTTTGTACGATGTAGCCGAATCCTTCTATGCCAGGAGGTGCTATCTCAGGATTCTGGACAGGTACAGCAGGTGTCTCAGGTTCGTATTCTTGTTGTCGAGGCCATCCTCTTCTTTCAGTTCGGGCGCCACTGTCAGGACTTAGTGTTCTGTGCATTCTTTTTGGAAACATGGTAAATTCTGTAAAGGGTTCTTATCCTTACGTTCTAAGTCCTGAACTGGAACAGGGAGCGGAAGGTACGCTATGTTCTGATGTAACTGCTGGGTTGGAGAATAACTGCACGTGAAAGGGATTTGAAATCCTCTTTTATTAAATCACTATTAATAACAAACCTCCCAAGTCGGGAGAGATACAGAAAGTAAAAGACCGCACTTAGGTCGAACTTAACAATTAAATAAATTTAAATAAACTAAAATAGAACTTAAACGTTGCTTCGCAGAGCACTTCGCGGAAGTTGGCCTCTATCTAAAAGGGTGCGTAGCAAGGTATACTAAATACTACGGCACTTTAATTTATTTTACAAAGCAATCACGTAGTAAGCACTATGGCTTATAAGTTTAAACTGCTAGCTGGTCAGGCGAACGTTGAGCGGCGTGACCGTGATCTGAGGCAAAGCTCTCACACACCGAGAGGTTTCTACCTCTGGCTTAAATAGTGCTTGGCTGAACTTCAAAATTAGCATAAGCTAAAAACGCGCGCTTCTTCTGACAGGAAGTTGAAGCAGAGAGGAGATAGAAAAGATTTAAATTAAAATAAACTTGGTTAGTTTAACTAAAACCTTACACCCTATAACGTTCTCCACTAGAATTAAAGTAATCGCAACGAACGTCGTGAACGACCTTGGCAAGATTTTAAATTCTAAACCTAAACCGTATCGTAATTCAAAGCCAATCTTTACAAGCATGAAATTTAAAATTTTGCAGCAGATTCACATCAGTAGAGAATAAACACATGACATCAAAAAAAATCCTCACTAAAATCTCATCTACTTCTAGGCATCTGGAAGGAAAATTATTTTCACAATAAATTTTTAAACATTTCATAAATTCAATTGTTATAAGTTCAATTTTATCAGAATATCTAACACAATAAGTGTTGGCTAGAGAGCTTAAACTTTGGCTAAATACATTCACAATGCTAGCTTCTGTTGCTTCAAGTTATTTAATTAAATATTTATTTAATTAAAAACTTGCGAGTTTCCGCTTAATTATCTCAGACACGCATCAACAATTTTATTTTTGCATAATCTTAAGAGAACACTATTGCATTTACAAATAGTTAGCAAGCATGCTTTATGAAGCCTTTGCAATTCATTGATATTCGAACAATTACTCAGTTTGCATTTTACATCACAAGATACAGAAGTTGCTTAATTTATATTTTAAACGTACTCCAAAATTTTCTCAATAGAGTCTCTTGGACAAAAGTCACAATATCACTTTTGTACTAAAAATCGTTCAGATAAATGCACAGAAAACTTAAAACCTTCTTGCTACATATTAATCTAAAATGTCCTCTCTTGAGACAAAAACGCAAAATCACTATCAACTGTTGTACTGTTATACTTACTTAATCAACATTTGTTTTTAAAGTTTCTCCATTTGTAGCTTCTAACCAAACTACAGACTACAAACTACAAACTACTTCTATTCCCTCAATCGAAAATAGGCCTTCGAATTTATTGCAAAACTTCACCACTTTTCCCATTGGACGCATGAAAGTGAATGCTTAATTTTCAAGACTGCATCTCTCACCTTAAAATCAACTTCCCACCTTTTCTTGTCATAATAAAATTTTTGCTTTTCTGTAGCCATATCCGAAATTCTGACCGCATCATCGTCTAGTTTCTGGATGTATGTCATCTATTCTAAGATCTCTTTTGAACAAAAAGCAATTTATCAAGATGCGTAATTAACTTTCTGCCAAGAAATAATTCAGCTGGTATCTTCCGTTTGTATCATGCTTAGCCGTCCGCAAGGCAAATGCAGTTTCATTAACGCAACTATCCCAACGTTTAAGATAACTTTTTACAGAGTTGCGAATGATTTTCACTACATTTATATTCACCAGCTGCAACATTTGATTGTGTTCGAAAAGGAACCATCTTAAAATGCTGTATGCCAAGTTCTGAACATAAATTCTCAAAGATTTGACTATCACACTGCTTTCAGTTATTCGAAATTACTTTTAATGGAGCTCCAAATTTTAAAATAAATTTATTTAAGAAAGAGAATCAAAAACAGTTTTAGCGGAAGCTGTTTTGAGCTGTTTGCAAATTTCTATTTTTATTTTTTCGTCACTTGGGTAGGGCCCTAATAATTCATTAGGGAAAGTAACGTTTATGCTATTTTCACCCGGTCTGACTATAATTAAGTATCCGGCCAGCCTATAATTAATATCGTTAATTAACTGGCAAATATTGCAAGACTTAACATACACTGCTGGCAACCGTAAATGCAGCACCCTGAAGGAAGCATGCAAATAACATGAAATTTACAACATGCATTAGAGGAGGTGAGATATGCAAATGATTAGAATTTCAGCGCAGACGCAGATCACGCGCGCCTGTGGTGCCACTTGAAAGAGTTATTTAAGGCTTGGAGGTTTCGACGATTTCAATTTCGGCCATTGTGTTTTTCTTGTGGTTCTTTTAAAAAAAACGATCAATTATGCCTCGTAGTAAACAGCCATCATCATTTGATCAAGTATCCGAGTTCGACAGAGGTAGGATAGTGGCCTACCGAGAGTGTCGATTATCTTTCAGGGAAATCGGTAGTCGTGTTGGACGAAACCAAACAACTGTAATGCGGATATATGACCGTTCGATGCAGGAGGGTACGACGGACTGACGCGTTCGTTCGCATCCACCTCAGTGCATCACTTCACGTGATGACGGGAACGTTGTGCGCATGGCAATGACGGATCGCTCAGTCACATCACGAACCAAAGCACAGCACATTCAGTCTGTAACGTATGATCCAGTGTCTGCGCGTACCATTTGACGCCGTTTACAGCAGAGTGGTCTGTCCGCAAGACGTCCATTGCGTCGTCTACCCTTGACACAGAACCACAGATGCCTCCGCCGCCAATAGTGATATGAAAGAATGATGTGGACTGCACAATGGAATCAAATTGTCTTTACTGACGAGTCACTCTTCTGTCTGCAACACCACGATGGTCGGATTCGAGTCTGGAGACACCGTGGAGAGAGGATGCTGAACAGCTGCGTTATGCACCGCCACACTGGTCCTGCACCGGGTATTATGGTATGGGGCGGTATTGGATATTACTCTCGCACTCCTCTAGTATGCATTGCCGGTACAGCCAGCTCTACATCTCCAGCCAGCTCTACATCTCCGAGGTGTTGGAGCCCGTTGTCCTTCCTTACCTTCAGAGCTTGCCCACAGCTATATTTCAACAGGTAAATGCGCGACCACACGTGGCACGCATTGTCCAAGGGTTTTTAGTCAATCGACAGATTGAATTGCTTCTTTGGCTGGCTCGCTCTCCGGATCTTTCGCCGATAGAAAACATGTGGTCCATGGTTGCTAAACGATGACCCAGATTACATCCCAAGCTGCCACACCAGATCAACTTTGGCCACATCCAAAGTCTCTTTGAATCAATGCCGAGGCGTGTGGCAGCGGTGATCTCCAACAATGGCGGCTACTCTGGCTACTGATTCTGGAAGGAACCACATTTCACAGAAGTCTATAAATTTAATCATTTGATACTTGGTCAACATGTTATCTACTAAATAAATTTTGTTGCGATATCTCTTGTCTTTCTTGGTGTTGCAATTTGGGTGGCCAGCAGTGTATTAAGAACGAAATTTTTGTAGTTCTGGAAAATAAACAGCTTCTCTAATTCTTTGCAATGTTTTTCTTATGCTGAGATGGCCTGAAATTGGCGTATCATGCAATTCTAGCAAAATATTTAACCTTAAAATCGTTGGGATAACCGGTCTTAATTTGTTATTATTGTTTGTTACTTTGTAGTAAAACAAAAGGGTGTCAGTGATTTCATAATCTGCAGCTCTATTTCTAATAGATGTGATATCCTGGTGTTGGAAATGATAAGGATATTTTAAATATGCGTAAGTAATTTTAAATTCCAGGTTTGATTGTAACTCAGCCGTAACTTCCTCACGGGAATCTGAAAATTTTCAAGTTAGCATTGTACATTTGAGTTCATTACCGTCGTCATCTAGTTTTATTCTCTGTAGAGCGTCCACTGCCACCTTTTCTTTGCCAGGAGTATGTTTAATTTTCAAGTTTTATTCTTGTAGCTTAAGGGCCCATCTCATGAGTCTTTTTGATAAATTCTTCCGAAATCACGGCAGAAATATTTATGGCTGATTTCCCAATGTAAACTCGAAATTTCTGAACTGTCAACGTTTTCCTTTCAGTAATGGTATAATTCCGTTAAGTGTCTTACTGAAGTATGCACCTAGCTGTCCGTCTTGCATAAGCATGGCTACTACTACAAAATCCGATACATCTGCGCAGATTTCTAACTTCCTCTTGTCGTCGTAGAATTTTAATACTGGTGCTTGAATTAAAGCAGTTTTTAATCTGTCGAACCTATGTTTGCTTCCTACAAATAGGTAAACTTGGCTTTTTTCAGTTCAAATTTAATAACGGTTCTGCTATATGGGCAAAATCTTTAGTGCAAGTTCTATAATAGCAGTAAGAACCCAAAACGCAGGTCAGTTTCTTTGCTGTATTTGATGGAGGGTAATATTTATTGCAGCTATTTTGGGATCTTCGGTCTCCATTCGCTTCTGAGATATCTTACAGGCCAAGTAACAAAGTTATTTGACGTAAAACTTGTATCTGGCCGTATTTAATTTTAACACTGCATCTTTTAGAAAAGAAAATACTTCATGTAAATCTCGAATATATCACCTATTGTTTCGCTAATAGCAACAATATTGTCTAGATAAATCAGTGTACCTTTACCGAAGGCAAGTCTTAGAATTATATCCATCGCCCCTGAAATTTGGCGGGTACTGTGCATAAGCCAACCTCATTCTCAGGAAGGCATTGGTAGTAAATGCCGTTTTTGGCACGTTCTCAGATTTTACACATATTTGAAAGCATCCCGTTGTGAGATCTAGTCTCGTCATGTAATTTGTGGATTTTATTTTTTCGGATAATTTCCTTTGTTATTGGCAATGGATAGACAGGATATTTAGTTATACTATTTAGTTTTCGGTTATCAATTGCAAAACGCCTTGCTTTACGCTCCGTCGTTGGGAGATTATTTTTCTTTCTGCAAAATACTACTCGCCTAACTTAACGTCTACTTATAGGAATTATAATTTTATTTTTTAACATTTCCTCGATGTGCGTCTAAATTATTTCTCCATTAATTTTATCATAGCAAGCTGTGTTATCAACTGTTCCAGCTTCAGCTTTTTGGCTTTAATTCCTTTAAATCTAGGGCCGAGGGATGCTATTCTGCCTCTTCCAAGTCAGTCATACCCGGCTGTACCATGGATGCCTGGAAATTAATTTTCGCCCCCGTCGCCTTTACGTTCCCAAAATTACTCGGGCCGCCAAGTTTTTCACCATAGAGGAAACAAACTTTCGGTTCTCATTTCTCACCTGTACATTAAATGTTACCTTTTCTATGCACTGACATTTTTTTGGCTTGGGCGGCGATAACTTTTGTTCTTTCAACACCAAATACTCTGTACCATTTAAAGCTCTTGCGAAAACATTTTTCTTCCAAGGAAATATTTTGCGCGTCTGTACCCTAAAATGCGAGAGCTAGTACATTGTTTAACAAAATACGAATGACTGGCCGCGTCAAAGTTTTACTATCACTGTATTTAAGTGAATCCGAGAAGGCTTTTTCTTCTTCCGGGGCAATTATACCCTTTGAATTTCAATACCCTTTATTAATTTAAATTCTTGTCATCTTCCCCTTATTTCCTCTTTTGTGATTTATCTCGGCGATCGCAAATCACGTGTGAAAATTTCTTTCAATTTTCAAAACGTTTGCAGCTGTCAAATCTTTGACTGCCTTCCGCTATAGATGTACAACATTGTCTGATGGATCTTTGCTTGTACGCCACTGTACTAACGGATATCCTCCTACATACAAACGTTCAAGCTCAAATAATTGTTCCAACATGCTTACGTTTCGCAATTCCAGAAAGTCCTAAACTTGCGGCAGCAACCTGTTCAGTTTAATTTGGATGACCTGTGCATCGGGTTTACCTCCCATACAATAAATTTTCGAGTTGTATTTTGCTCAATATAAACTCAATCAGTTCCTCGACCTTAATCTGGTATCAACCGGAAAATTCCGCTTTTAAGTGTACCCTGTCTTTCACTACGCGGAATTGCTTTTGCCAATACTTCAAATGTAAACTTCTCACTGCCCTTTTCGCCCAACAAAAATTTACTAGTTCAGTGCCTGTCCTGTCAGTACGGCGGTTGCTGTGGTGACTTTGTGTATTTTTCGTAGTCGAGTAAGGCAAGAAATGCAAACCCAATTGTTCTCAAAAGGTCATTATGGAATTTCTGCCATCGAACATAGTTTGTGGTTTCTTTGAAGCGCAAATCCTTCAGTTGGACTTACTGGTGTAGGTTGAGCTTGTGATCTTAGGTTGGGAGGGGGTGCAGACTAAAAGTTGAATTCTCTTGAGACAGTGTTCGTGGTTTCGTTCAGGCGTAACTCTAGAATTTGATTTTTGTGGTAGCATAAACTCGTATCAAATTCCTAACAGACTTAGAACGAATTGTCGCTGGTCTGAAGTAACAACAGACGGATATTGTTTGGAGAACAGCCTTGGTTGCGCCAACTTGGCTTCTTTAAGGGTATGGGCGACATTTCATCATGCCAACGGAAGTAAATACTACAGAATAAATACTACAATAATAAATACTACAGTAATAAATAATAATTTCTATACTACAATAATAAATACTAATAATAAATACTACAGATAATAAGTAATACTAGAGATAATCCCTTAGCAAGGGAAAAGTATTACGGCTGTCTACCTAGAGGAAGTATGTTGTCGAATGACAACCATTGCCTGCCATACCATAATAAGCTGTTTCTCCCTTTAATTACTATACTACAATAATAAATACTAATAATAAATACTACAGATAATCCCTTAGCAAGGAAAAGTATTACGACTGTCTCCCTAGAGCAAGTACCTCATCGAATGACAACCATTGTCTGCCATACCACAATAAGCTGTTTCTCCCTTTTTGGCGTCAAGGCTGTTCTCCGAACAATATCCCAACAGACTTCTGAAAAGGTTTAAACAACCCTTTTACTAACACAGGACTTGAATATTGCTAATCCTGTCAAGCACACCTCCTAACAACATCAGCCACCACGTATAGTGATGTAACTTAAAGTGACAGTTAATTCCAAAAAAGTTAAATTAAGTCCGGTAGTCAAAGACTACACAGTTGATTTCACGCGATGTTGGCTCAAAACTTCTCACCGGCATTACAATTTAAATATTGGCAGCAATAACTCAAAGCCGAAGAATTATAGTCTTACCAGGGCTGGCGAACCTAGTATTAAATACTCGCAAACTGATTTGTATTCGTGTGAGGAAACGGAAGGAAAAGTGAAAGTAAAGGCTGAAATTATGAATAACTTGCTAATTAAAATATTAACCGTGCAAGTTCATATAAACTGAAATAAATGACTAACGAAGCTTCTTTAGAATCCGTTCTACTTTTTCCCACATCTTGCATTACTGCATAGTAAACATATAAATTTAAATAAACTAATAAAATTTTTATTCAAGTGTATATAATCAAATCATGTAATGAGGTAATATTTGTGATCTATTTAAAGGGGGATATCTTACTTCTCTCCTTAAGCTAAGTTTTTAACTAGGATTCGGTTTCAGTCTTTTGGACTCCAGTGAACTCAAACTCGCTTTGTCCTAAAATAAGAGCAATTTTCGACCCAACGTTTTAAAGCGTTTTGTATTTCTGGCGTTGGAATTCCATAATTTTCAGTAATTTAGTTAAATAAAGGAATTATTTTATTGTGTAGATAGGTACTGTTACTGTGGCACCAAGGAATGTTTTCCAAAGCAAAACAATGTTGCTATCTCAGTACAAATATTTTGATTTAAAACATTAAAAACACCTAACATTTAATTCATTAATTTAAAGTTGTAGTTTTAGAGTTAAAAGTAAGCTGAATACCGAATTAATTCCAGCTTTAGGATTTGTTTATTTTTTTAACATGGCAGCTGAAATGTAGGACGCATTACTGGAAGTGATTAATTAAGTGATGGCAGATTAATGGATTTCTTCTGATACATAATGATTTACAGGGTTGCATTCATAAAAAGCAAATTAGGAAGTAATAGATTAATGTGTTTTAATCGTAAGCGAAGATATCTTTTCAAAACATTGAATTTAGCACTTTTTAACGGTAAGTGTATTTAACTTATGATCAATGAAAGAGTCGTTGATAATGTTTTCAGTTTTATCTGCATTAGGGTCTTTTTTCATTTATTTTTATTTTAATCCTTCCAGTAGTTGAGTAAAGTTTTATTGGCTTGTAAATCAATATATTTTTCTCAAGGCAAAGCTATTTTTAATTGTTCCATTATCATTTCAAACATTGTATTGCTTATATTGAAAAACTCCTGGCATCAGTTTTAAGATTGGTCTCATCTATTTGCATTTTCTATATTGCTCTCATCAAAAATGCACTTTTTCAATATTATAGAGTTTATTGTTTAGCAGATGTAATAAAAATCTAGTACACTACAATTTGTGAAAAAAACTAATTTTTAAACGGGAATTGTTTTGAGAAGGAGAACCTTTTTGATGTACGAGGTTCTATTTCAAATTCAATTAACCACTCTTTTATTCAAGCTTCTCTTTATCTATTTTTCTTTAAAAAAAAAAAAATTCTGATCAAGCCTCAAAAACGCTGAGCAGTTAAAGTCTGCTGAATACTGGTAGTTCGAGTCCAGGCAAACGGATTGGCTGCCTAGTTGCCAGCCGTTTATAATCTCCGTCGTGTGTAACATAAATACGATTCATTTTCACTTAAATATCCTTCACTAAGGTGATAAATACTTAAATATCCTTCACTAAGGTTCGCCTTAAGTGGATGCCCTTTGTCTGCTTTGCAGTATTCAAACAACAAAATGTCATTTTTCTATTCACATTTCTCTCTCCTGAAGTATGCTAATTTATGTATAGGTCGGTCGAAACGTCCGATCTTATTTATAAGACCCACCGAATAACACAGTCACTTTTTCTATGCAGTCACTTTCTTTCACTTTCTATTTCTTTTTTTTTCACTTTTTTTTTCTTTCTTACGCACGTGTTTTTGCTTAGCCGTGGTCTCTATTATTTAAAATGTTATATGCGGAAATGCAATTGTGAAATGAGATTGCATCCATTGTGCCGAGTGAATTCTACGGAATATGCATATAAAAATTGTTTTTGTTCAAAAATAAAATGTGTTCAGTCGTGATGCAGGTTCCATTTAATTGCAATTACGTAGTTATACATTGTGATACAACTACGTAGTTATACATTTAGATGATGATTGTAACGCCATTATCATCCCAACCACTACCGCTAAGTAATTGGTTTCATCATCTAGTCAGTTCTCTCATCGTGCAACCAAATTATTACATCTTCAAGACGGCAGGACAGGAACTTCTGCTGCTAATTCCAGTGGATAATGTATGTGCAAAAGTTTAATGATAAAATAAAAAAGGATATTAGGAAGCAGTTATTCTACTGGAGGAAACATTTTGCAGCATTGCTGCTTACTGCAAAAGAACTAATGAAGCAGATGTCTTATATAGAGACATTGAAGGGGGTGTATTTAAATTAAAATTATATATATATATATATATATACGTAAAGAATAAATACAAAATAAAAAGCTGTTGAAAACCTTATTTAATTATGCGCTGATATCTGCAAGAACTAGCGATAATCTTGTAAAGTAAAAGCAAAATTAAAACATTTAAATCCATCGCATAAACCACTCAAAATAAAATCGAGAAACACAGTGACTAATTGCATTACACCATAAACATAAAGATACAATAAAGAAGAATAAAGGAATGAGTTAGTTCTAAAAATTGTAACAGTAAAGCGGCAATTGTTTTGAAAATACAAATTCTGAATATTGAATACATAAAATTCTAAACAATGTAAAATAAATTTGGTAAAAGTAGTAGGGCATTAATCAAAAATAAAAAAGAATAAATGTGGTGCCCTGAAGCATCGAAAGGTAATACCTGTTTTGTGTAAAATTAGAATTAAGTTAATCTGCATAATAAGAATAAATCTTCTAAAGCAACATTAAACATGGTTTAGTAAAAAAATGAAAAAGCTGTTAAAAGAAAAATAAATCGTAAAGGAAAAGGCAGCGAATGTAGGTACAACAGGAAAGTTCTTGTTTATGGTAGCTATTAATAAAATTATATTCTTTAACGAAGAGGAACGGGTTACAAATGGCAGTTGAACAGTCGTTACCCATAGGAATACCATTGATTTTAAGAAATATCCCAGGCAGCATGCATTCCTATAAAAACGTACAAGTTGAACATAAAAATATCACAAAATGTCTCTGGAAACTGTAATGTGTGTGAATTTAATTTAGCTAAAAATTAGCTGATTAAACATTTTAAGCATAATTAACATATTATGTTAAATTTAGCTTGTTAAACATTATAATTAGTAAAATTAAATTAGCCGAAAAGCATGATATTAAGCATATGCAGTTAAAAATTAGCTGGTTTAACATGGTATTTAATACATTTCAGGTTGGTGGAAAAGCATGATGTGAAGCATATGTAGGTTAAGAGTTGTATAAAAACTTAAGTAAATGCTAGTACTGTTATTGAAATATATTTTCAATTCTGTTATTATAAGATTTAAAAAAATTATGTGCTTATATTTAGCAATACTTCATTCCTTTTCTCAGATTTTTATGACGCTGAAAAAAGGTCCCCCTTTTTTTACAAAAGCCTAAGCCATTAAAAATATATTGCCGGAGACGTATTACCTTAAAAGAATATAATCTTTAATTGCGTTGAAAATTTCCGTGAATAGATCTTGCCGTTATGTTGAACTTCACGCTGAAATAGCTATTCGAGTACGTGATCAGCTAGATTTTCCCTGCGAAGGCCACGTTTTTTAGTTTTTGTTTTCAGTTTTACTTTCAAAGGCCGCCTGTTTGATTCTTCAGACTGAATATTTGCATTCGTTGCCGGATTAACGAAATTTGTAAATTGATTAACAGTCGGATGCACATAATACCTGCTTACCATTCATCAGTCATAATAATCGTTCCCTTTGTCACTTGCTTCCCCCCCCCCGGGGGGTCGACGCAGAGAACTCTGTGAAGCTACTGGCTAGGATCTGTACCTAGGCAGTCTCGGCCACGGGGGTGTAAAATTCATGAACTTGGCGGTTCCCGATGATCCGTGGAGTGGGGTTTATCTCCACCTTTCACGGTCCGGGTGGCGTAAGTCCCCGGTAACTAGGGTATCAGTAGCCGAATAGCGCCCGGGCCATTGAGCGTTCGGTTCACGCAGTCCTCGGTATTCTGTGTAAAGCCTGGAGGGAGGGGATGCCCGTGTAGTACTGGTAGGTAGCATTAATCAACGGCCAGTCAAAGCTCCAAGTTTTCAAACCCATCCCGCCGTGGTCTCTGACCTCTGGGACGGTGGTCTTAGATGGCTAGTTTAGCGGTGGGAAGAGAGAGTTCGAATTTAAATCGCTGAGGTTCTCGAAGATGTGGGACTTCGGGTCTCGGCAGCTTGTATGACCATCTTTTGGGTGGCTCCTCACTGATACAATGTACCAGTCCTTGTAGTGTCATTAAGTTGACGGAGCAGTACAAAAATTAGTTAGTTAGTTGTCACGTGCTTATTAATCAGCGGCATTAGAATCTGCGCTGATCCGTTGTTTGCTGTCAACATATTATCAGTGAAAACAATAATCCTTCTGAGACGCAGCACTGTAGACAAGCAGCTGTCTCAGACAACTTCCTTGAATGAGCAAAAAATAATTCCACCTGTTCATAGTTAAAAATTTCAGAAAAGATAGCGTGAAAATCAGATAAAATAATAGTGACTAAATGAAGAATAAATTACACGTGCGAAGGCGATAGTGTGATGCTACAACATGCAAAATTATGAACAACAATGTAAGAAACCAATACAACGTAAGAAAAATAGTTGCTACCTCCGAACATTCGAATTAGTTGGATTACTAGGTTTGAAGTATTATCGCCATTGTTAGCGTTGCTTACATTTACTGGGTTCCCTGCAGAAGCTCTTCTAAATTTTCGCTTAGATTTTTCAAATAATAAGCCGATTGGCGGCCAAGAGGTAGAGTCGCTGAAACTGGCAGTTCGGCCCGAGGTTCGAATCCTGCTTAACGGGCTGGCTGCATGGGCGTTTCGTGGTTTTCCTATGTGTAACGTGGATGCGAGCCAGTTTCCCTTAGGAAGTCCTCCACGAAGGCGACCATCTCTTTAGGTAGATAGCCCTCAAGTGTTTTACCATAACTAAATAAGCCAAACCAAACCAATTTTTAAATAATAATATAATAATCCAAGTTCTTTCAGCGACATCAATTCAAACAAACAACATAGAGTCGCGGCAAAGAACTTTACTCGTGGCTGATTTTTGCCGCGGATATCATCGGACGCCAGAAACATGCTTTCTGTTTCGTGATTGGCTGTCATACAAAGTCTAGAACATCGTTTTTTTTTTAAGACACAGTTAGGCATGTTAAGAAAGTATCTAAATTAGCCTTCTAATAAATTTATTTTTATATTCCTTAAATTTCTATTCCTATCGTGTCTGTAAGAAATTAACAAATAAGTTTTTACCTGAGCCTACCAGCGGCCAAGCAATAAAGTCGCTGAACACTGGCAGTTTCCCTTAGAAAGTCCTCCACGAAGGCACCATTTCCCTTAGGCAGATATCCCTCGAGTGCTTTGCGTTAATCAAATAAACCAAACCAAACCAATTTTTACCTCAGAAATACAAATGCTTCTCTATGCTCATGTTCAGACACTTACACCTAAAAATGGACAAGTAAGTGTAAAATTTAAGAAAAAAAACATGTAAATTTTACCTTCAGATAGCGGAGAACGTTATGCTCATTTTAAAGATTTCGAAATTAAGAATGTGTCCGTAATTATTTTAGGGAAAATATAATTATTTCAGAACTATTAAATACTTTATTTTCTTAACTTAGCAAGCACGAAGCAAAATAAAATGTTTCGTGCTAATTACGAACTTTCTAAGCTCATAATTAGCACGGTACGATTTTTTGTTTGATAGTAATTCAATTTTTCGCATATTCTACGCATCATAAATTAAAAAATAAAATGAAATTCATATTAAAAATTGTTCTCACATGAAATATTGAATCACTACACAAATTTCTACAATTATACACTGCTCAAAACAATTAAAGGATATTGTAAGTTTTATATAAAATAAAGATATAAGGGAATTTTTTTTTGCCGAAAATGGAAGAAGAGAATCACAAATGCAAATTTTTCTGATTTTCAAACTGTGGAGTATGCTAATTTTGAGTTCGACGTCAAAAACGTCGCTTCAGTGGCAGCGAATGAAATTTGACTTTCAACTGAATGAAAGACAATGAAGACAAGGATGATCGGCATTCAGTGACTGCTTTGTTTCGATGAGTACGATGTCTCAGCGAAGTCATTTAACCGATTCAGAAGCTTGGAGAGTTGTTGGTAGGTTAGAAGGGGGCCAAACTCAAGCCGAAGTAGCGCAAACCATTGGAGTGTCACAAAGTGTGATTTCCAGGATCTGGAACCGTTTTTTGGAAACTGGAAGTGTAGGCCGAAGACCAGGGCAAGGTCGTAGACGGGCAACAACGCCCAATGAAGATCGTTATTTAGTGTTAACGGCTCGAAGACACCGAAATATGAATGCTACTCTTCTCCAACAACACCTTCGCTCGGCTACTGGTAGGACGGTTTCAACTCAGACTGTCCGAAACCGGCTCCATGGTGTAGGTCTGTATGCTCGCCGACCGATGGTATGTGTTAGACTAACATCAAGGCATCGTCGCGACCGCAGGGAGTGGGCAACAGAGCATGTGAACTGGAGGAGAAATGAATGGAGCAATGTTCTTTTTTCTGACGAGTCCCGTTTTTCTGTTCATCCTGATAATAGGCGTATTTTCGTCTGGAGGGACCGCGGCAGTAGGAATAATCCTGCGTTCGTGCACGAAAGTGTCAGATTTGGCGGTGGGGGAGTGTTGGTGTATGGTGGCATCTCCATTGACGGGCGCACAGACCTCTACATCATTCGAGATGGACCTCTGACTGGTCGCCGATATAGGGATGAGATCCTCAGACCTATTGTAGTCCCTTACGCTGCAGCAATCGGAGATGACTTCATTTTAATGGACGATAACTGCAGGCCACATCGTGCTAACCTGGTGGAGGATTTCCTTTTCGAGGAAGGAATCGTACGAATGGAATGGCCAGCGTGTTCTCCAGACATGAATCCAATAGAGCACGTTTGGGACGCTCTAGGAAGACGAGTTGCTGGCCGCCAACCACCCCCACAAACTCTCCAAGAACTGGAAAGAGCTCTTCTGGAAGAGTGGGACAGAATACCCCAACTCGTGATTAATAGCCTCATTGACTCCATGCCTCAAAGGTGTCCAACGTTGCTGGCCGTCCGTGGAAACCATACCCCCTACTGAAAATGATTTCCTTTGAAGAAAACACCTTTTCTTATTCTTTTTTCTCATATGCACAAACAAATTGTGTTTCCTTTTGTACACAAATGCGCAATAAAATGCATTTTTTTCTTCCAAACATGTGTAATTTATTCTCATATAGCCTACTACGTCTGTCGACCATGCATCAATCAGCTAAAAAGTTTCCCAGCCACAAAATCCACCTAAAACCGCAATATCCTTTAATTGTTTTGAGCAGTATATTAAAACATTGAAAAGGTTTAGTCTCCTGTGATTGTTATAATAATGATTAAAGTAATTAAAATTTATGTAAAATATCAGGATTAAGTTTTCAATTTCGTAGAGTTTATATTATTAATATTAAAAAATAAAAATATTTAGAATATGACATTAAAATTCTGATTTTTTTTCCTTCTTCGAAGAAAGAGGAACAACAGAGTGTCGGTTGATTATTTTTGTAACGACATACTCTGAATTATAGATTTTTTTCAAGCTTTTTAGAATTCGTATTATATTCGTAAAAGTAACGAATGAAAAGAACTGTGATATGGGTAGTTTTTTTTTTTTCAGTACATTCGCCTTCGTATAATTTTCGTAAAAATAACTTGTGGATAATTCTTTAAATACCTTCAATATTTTTATTCGAGTAGCTTTCTTAAAAAATAACGTGCAAAATACACCGTTTTTTTTTCGCCAAAATTATACGTATATATCTGGAGGCGTGCTGCCTGAGATTTTATTATGATATTTAATAAAATTGTGAAAAGTATGTATTTTAGATAATAGTCCCATTTTGAAATCAATTAAATCTTTAATGCTGGGAAAATGGTTGTAAACTTAAACTAAGGAATTATAAATTTCATTAAGTGGCAAGGTGATGTATAATTTCTCAAACTAATAGCTGTTAATATTGTTTGGCTTTGTTTGACTTGGTTTATCGAGATTACAGCAAAGCGTACTAGGGCTATGTGCCTAAGTGAAGGGATGCCTTCGTGGAGGGCTTTTTAAGGGAAACCGGCTCGTATGTATGCTACATATGAGGAAAACCACGAAAACGCCCATGCAGCCAGCCCGTTCGCGGAATTCGATCTCGGACCGAACTACCATTGTTTAGCGACGTAACCGCTCGGCCGCTGGTGGGCTGCAGTTAATATTGTAAATTTGGTGTTTGCTAATGGTTATAATGACATTCTAGTTACTGGTTGTTAATTAAGTTATTATGTAATTTGATATAAGTTTGTTTCTGCAACTCATTACAAACGCTTTTGAGAACACGGTTGAATTAGGCATTCTTGTCAAAATTCTTACATTAATTCTTAACTTTGACTAGATTGTTTAAAATTATTTCGATCTCTTTTATTAATATAATGAGACTACTTCAGTTTCTAAGTCTCAAGAGATGAGTGAGTTCTATAATTTGTAATAAATTCCAACTTTCTTCTAGTTTTGGCTTTCTTTTTCTTTCTTATTCATTAGGGTTACCTGTATTTGTAACATTAGACTGAATCACATTCTAACCCCCCCCCCCAAAGAAACCTCACTTTGAAAAAAACCTTTTTACTGGACCCTGTCATTTTTTCATCAAGCACCTTTTTTACACTGCATAAGGTTTTTGTTTCTATTTTCTGTTATTTTGTCACTAAAACTCTACTTTTTTCTAAATTGTATTATATATTAATTTTGACGCTATGCACTGCAACTTCTCTTTCAATGAACGGAAGCAAACTGCACCAACCTATTAGTATAATTATTTGGTCGGATATATGTAGTTAGTATCGTGATGTGCCATGCTACTTAGAACAATGTCAGATGAAAATTCAGACCATAGGTTTGTTTGGACTTATTCGAAGTGTTGCTAGGAACCCATACGACAGCTGCTCGGCCAAGCTACTTATCGTGGTTCGTTATGGGCGAGATGCGACCCGAGTCTCTAATACGTTTATCAGATGATGGACTTTTTGCCTCAGCTGCCAAAATTTCTTTATCTAATGGACTCAGCTATGACTGTGAGCGTTTCTGACTGCTTAAGCGTACCTTCAAGATAAGAAGTGTCACGGACTACGATGCTGCCATCCAAGCCCTTACTGATTGAAGGAAAAAACGGATACTTCGAGAAAACTCAAGCTGCATTGAATAAGTCAATCCTGATCTCCAAGCTCTCCTTTCCAAAAAGCTTTTTGATTTGAAAAGAGATGCAATCAGATCAAGACCGACACTGACACTCTCCGAGGTAAGTGTGAAACTTTCTTTGGCAGGTATCGATCGTCTTGAGGCATGTTTATTTCGTAAACGAGAGAAACCCTTCTCCGTGCTTCCTGTTCCTTTAGAATGGACTATTAAAAATGATAAAAAACGAAAATCACTGCCCTGATATCGAAATCTTATGTGCTTGATCCCGCTGATGAATTTACCTCTCCGAGTAAAGTTATTAAAACGTCTAAAGAGTTGTTTACACTTGGTATATTCTTTTTATGCTCGGACATATATGCCGTTCGAAAGTCGCCGAAGTCATAGTCTGAGATAGCTAAACCTTACGGAACTCTATCCGCGAATTGCGTTCCCCTGAGTCACAATAAGCATTGTTTACAATTTTGCGGACATATAATTCAGCTAATTCGTTATCTTTCCCTTTAGAATTTATTTTTCCTTTTACAGATTTTTCATTTTTTCACTACACCATGTTTAATATTTCTTTAGAAGGTTTATTCTTGTTACCTCAATTTTAATTTTGTACAAACTACATGTTAATGTTAACTCCTCACCGTACTTCAGAATAACACATTTACTCTTTTTTTAATTTCAATTAATGTCCTGCTAGTTTTATCAAATTTTTGGCGTTGCAATTCTATTTATGTATTACTCAGAATTTTCATTTTCGAAAACATTTGCCGTTCTTCTGTTATAGCTTCGAGAATTAACTCATTCTTTTTTCTGATGTTTATTGTATTTTATCTTTAAAGTGTCATACATTTCATGCGTTGTACGTGTATGCAGAATGATTAATTATTCAGATTCAGTCTACTTGACAGAAAATGTTAGGTTTTACTTGTTTTTAAGCAAATTTATGATTTTTATGCTATTTCTTTACAATTTTTGTCCTTTTTGCATTTTCACTCTTCACTCCAGTCTGTAGGGGTTAGATTAATAACGACATAAATATCTATGATTAATGTTCTATGAGTTATTGAAGTATTACTTTGTAGAGTCATTAGGATTTTTTTGAAGTAGCAGTCATGGAAAATGAGCAGTGCCCTTGCCGGGATTTGAACCACGGACCTCTCGATACGCGCCGACCGTGCTGACCACTGCATCGCGAAGCCATGCTAAGGAGGCGGGAGAAATGCCTTATATACTCCCCCTTTACAAGGGCGACTGGGGTTTAGGGGACCCAATCGCCAAATCCTGGTTGTGGAGAATCCTCATCGACCACCTTTTTTTTAGTTCGGGCTCCACTGTAGAGTCATTAGGATTTTTTTAAGCATGAGTCATGGAAAATGAGCAATGCCCTCACCGGGACTCGAACGACGGACTTCTGGATACGCGCCGAGCGTGCTGAATGCTACACCACGAAGGCATGCTAAGACGGCGGGAGAAATACCTTAAAAATTTATAAATTATAATTTGTTTCCTTATTAGTTCAGAAACAGGCTAATTAATTTATTTCTATCTTTGCACCAACTTCTAACGGTGATGCGGCTGAGGATGTAAATAACCTTTTCTCTTTTAGTGTTTTGTTCTTTGGTTTGCACTTTCTTTTTGACGCCTTATCATGCAATCAGTCACTGCGTTTCTGGATTTTATTTATAATGGTTTGTTCCGAATTGAATATGGGATATATTTAAATAATTTATCTTCATTTTTACTATATATATATATATATATATGTATTTAAGATACAGCAAAATACGATGGCTATGCTAAAAAATGATTGGCTACCTCAAAATTAACTATTCTAGATTTTGTGTTCTCCCCCTAAATTCATCTGTTCTCCCAAATTCGAAATCTTTCCATGCTACATAACGCTACTTAAAAAATGGAACTAAAACCTAAAAGTAACCAGTCATAGCTTAGCTGTGTACTTATTCACCTATTTAGTATTAATTCTGCTTCGCAAACAACTACGTCACTCCTTTTCCTAACTTCTGCCATGCAAGCATCTCCACGCTGCTGTACTTACTTGCCTAAAATAACGTCGTATCATTTTCTTGTGTATATAAAAATTATTATAATTGCCTATGATCAAAAAGTGTATTATCTATAAAGAAATGATTCTGATATGCCTAAAAATAAAGATGGAGATTCGCCGAAATTAGTTTTATCAACGTCTTCTTCCTGCCGTTCCACTCAGCCGTCACGACTACGCAGTAAAATATGACATATATATAGAGAGAGAAAGACTCTTTGTAAGCTTTTTCAGTTACATTCCTTTTACAGAACCTTTCGTGAATTTATATAACGGCACGTCAACTTATGATAAGGAAAAACAAACTAATTTTGAAATAAAAGAAACGCAATGAAATGTTAATCGCAATGAAAATCAATAATAGATTCCAAGCAGAAGAAATAAGCAGTAGAACAAGCAGATCATATTAATTAATTATTTTTATTCTGCTACTTATCTCTTCAGGCAGATGATATTTTTTAAGTTTCGCAATAAAGCAGTTTGTAGTTAATTAGCTTTGTAATGCAAAGCCGTAGTCTTCATACAGGCCAAGAAAAAAAAAACTAATAAAACGAAAAATACAAAAATATTAATATTCATGACAGCATTAGAACTACTTATTCTGATGCAGATTAGAGTAATCGATATTTCCTTGATAAAGCTACTTTTATGTGGTGTATATAATTAAAAAAAGCCGCCTCTTGGAAGTATTTCCTTGATATTGAAACTTGGAATTCAGTTTCATATCACTCAAAGGTTTAACATATCAGATAGGAATTTTGTTTTCTTTCGCTGTTAGTAGAACAAATTTTTATTTTAATACAAGCCTATATATTTCTAGATTGGTAACAGCTGAATAGTGACCATTCATTGCCTTCTTTCATGACTTGGTTTCACAGCTTAAAAGCTCCCTGATTGAAAGTTTAATAAACCATAATTTTTTCCCTTTGATTTAGAAAATTAAGCCATTTTTAGAATAATGGTTTCAATAAAGGTAATTTACTTTAAAGAATAATAAATTTGTCATAGTGATTCTGATTAAACCTGATATGCACAACCCTTGACGAAGAATTTAGAGGGGAATTTTATACATTCTATCAAAGTGAATTTGTAATTTGCAGAATAAAATATTTCATACTTTAGGAAATATTTGCCAACTACAGGTTGCAGGTTTTGAAAAGCTGCTAGTTTGATTTGCCATTTTCAGGTATACTTTGTTCGGAAGCGTTTTATATCATTTTGAGGAAAGCAGCAAACTTAGATGTAATGATGTAGAATAAACATTGATAGCGTAGATACGTTCCTTTACATTACTATTACTACTATTGTAGTCTACTATTACTATTACTACCGAGAGATATTTTGACAACAAACGTTCATGGAGAAGTTCAAGTCTCTCTCTCTCTCTCTAACTTTCACAAAAAGGAAATTTTTAGGAAAGAGAAAAATGTAAAAGTGTTAAAAATGAGTAATTTCCTAACTTAAAAGTAGATAGAAATGAATTAATAAAATTTTAATTTCCCATTTTATTTATTAATGTTTATTATCAGCAACAAGACACTATTACTTAAAAATCAAGTCTCATTAACATTTAAAATAATTCAATCTATCGCATTCACCGCAGTATGCGCAAATAGAGTTGCATTCTAGCTAAAAATAATAAAAAAAATCAGGCTATCAAAAGAAAATGTCGACAGTTGTCAACAAAATAATAAATTAGCGACAGGTGATCGCAAATAAGATATTATTTAATACTCTAACACGACATGTGCGTCAAATGGATTGCATTGTGCTAATTATTTAATAGTTTGATATTCTCATCATATTAAGATGCTATTATAATTTGGGTTGACAATATTCATTTGAAATAAAGGGTGGTGCTGATTTTTTTTCATTAGGTGCTGATTTTTTTTCATTAATTCATCCACTTTCATTTTCAATATCTTCATCAAGCATTACTATTTGCGCAAAAAAAGACACAACATCAAACAGAAAGTACAAGAGCAAAAAGAAAATAAAAAATTCAATAATGGTGCTGGCTAAAATGTTAAAAAAGAAAAGATTTTCCGCTTTCTACGCAGCCAAAAGAAATAAAATAAATAATTTCTGTTACTAAATTTAACTTTCACCCGTTTATTTATTGACAAGTCACGTAGAAACATCGTATTTCCTTTCTGAAAAATCCCCTCTTTCTCTTAACCACTTAAGACGTACGTTCTTGAGTTTGCGTTTCGAAAATAAAAATGTACCCTTCAGAACAAATCGGTTCCAAAATTCCCAAATACGTGCGACAGTAAATTAACGTTAAAAAATTGGAAAATACGTTTGCCCATCGCCTAGTGTTTTAAAAACACTTGCAGTGATGCATATTGCAAGGAAATATACTCATGGATCTTCTGGCTCGGTATATTTAGGTTTTAACCGAAACCTGTCATCCCTTTCATTAGCATAAAAATTACATTTAATAAACATGGTGCCACAGTAAATTGTTTCACAGACGTTAGAAGAGAAAATTCATTTTGCATTGCAATTTTGAAAGAGATGTTGTTCTTTGGAAGAAGAATGAGGATGAATGAAATGTTTTCCGTGCCTCGAGAAAGCGATAAATTAGTAGAACGATTTCAGCCTTATTCATTTAATGTACAGTGATTCATGAATCTACAAATAAAGCATATATGAATGCGGTTTCTTGAGTTGAATTCGTAAGTGGATGGTGAATGGCAAAGTTCTTCCGTTAGCTGGGTGTCAGTTTTATCTGAAGGGTCTTATGTGTGTTTTAAAAGAAAAAGAGACAGATGTCCTCCTTCATTCTATATAGAACAAACAGGCAACATCATCTTTTAAAGTATATGAAATTATAGAAAGGCATTGAAAAACAAAGTTAGCGTCCAGAAAATAAGGCCATGTTTGTTTGTGGGCAACATATGCAGGGAAGACTGACTCTGCTTTCTAGAATCTCGTAACTCTACGGTCTACGGGCTCTATACTTCCCCCCCAAGAGTTGAATCCTTTATATTGATTTACATTTCTCAAAGCATTTTTAAAGAATTCAAAAGCAAGAAATAATGTGTTGTATGATGTCCTATTCAGCATTGTGGGTGTGCCTTTTTTCACTTACCTTCTTTGAAGAAATACCTTTTCAGTGTCAGGAAGGCCCAGAAATCACATGCTTATAAATTTAAGATATATGCTGGGTGTTCTGATGTTGACATGTCGAGTTCAGACCGTGCTACCAATTCCACAGCAACTCGGGCTTTGTTCTTGAGCAAAGCCACAGTTGCAAATTCGATTTTTCTTATCTCAACTGGGTTTCACACAAATGATTTTCAAGACGTTTACACAATAATTACTGTTCGTGGGTGTGCAATGTTGACATAGATAATCATACCGCATAAACAGTCAGAACATTCTTTGTCGATCTGTCGATCACTCACATGAAATGCCTCCGTACTGAAATGCTGAAGTATATGTTGTCTAAATGTTCCGCCACTATACGCACACTGTAACATTTGAGTTCAAATCTTCCCAGGTTTAACCCAAAATTCAATTATGTCTTTGATTTTTAGTCTTAAGACATATTCCTCACTATAAAACGTATTGGTTAGGTAATTAAATACGTATTTTGCAGGTGTAAACATGTCAATGTGCAGTCTTCACAAAACCTACGGCAAGCTTGCAATGTCTATTATCCTAAAAGGGCAGTCTGAAAATTTTCCAGACAGTCCTTGTTTAAATTAAGTTTTTGTTAGCAGAAATAATATTTTCCGGTATAAATCTTTTTTTTTTTACTGGAATGAGCTTTATTATGCAAATAACGATAGAAAATGGCAACAGAGACAAGAAACAAACCGGAAACAAATATACAGTAAAAACCTCGCTTAATGGGGGGAGGGGTTACTTTTTGATTCAGAGCGTTGTACGAAATAGCATTAAACAAGGTTATCTCATCATGTAAATAAAGTTGTTAGGGCAAAGCGGGTATAAAATAAAAAGAAAATTGTTCAAGTATTTTGTTATTTATGTTCATTAAATATGCTTTTTATAAGAATACAAAATAAAAACTTATTTCTTAGAAATATTAAAACATAACAAATGAATATATAGAAAAAAAATTAAGTCACCATTTATACTTTAGCTCATTCAGATTTTTCTGCATTTCCAGTTTTCTGTTCTTTTATCAAGAAGGTATCTAATGTCATTTTCATTTATCTTTTGCGCTTGGCAGGAAGTTGTCGATAAGGGGACAAGGCATCCATAGCACGTCGTCTTGCCTTTGAACTCCTATCAAAATCTGCGTCATTTTTAATATATAAGTTCATAATTTCCGTTATGGAAGCTAAACTGGTTTTTAGAAATACCGTTGAAAGTTCTTTTTGCTCTTCTTCAGAAGCACAAAAAGAATATTTTTGTGTTCTTCTTGATCCACTAATTTCCTTGAGCTCATCATTACGAAGACTTTCTGCTGGTTCTTGGAACATTTCTTCGAGGTTTTCCCCATTTATTTAATCTAAACCTGTTTGTTTCCCTAATTCCACTAATGTTTGTTTCACTAATTTCGTTCATATCACCAACAGAATCTCTAGTGTCATCGTCCTCGTTTAAAACTGGGCAAAATGCTTTTCCACATTCCTTTCAAACATCTTTCCGTTAACTCATTCTAAGAAAGATTTATGTTTTCTATAGCATCCATGATATTATAGTTCCTCCAAAAATCTGTTATTGATTTTTTATCCTTTCCGTCTGTTTTTTCAAACATTTGCTAAATGTTCGCCGCAGCTTTAACACGTTGATCAACTGGTTGGATTAATGCAGTTGTGTTAGGCGACAAGAAAACCACTTCAACTGGATGTACAAATGGGCAAAAATGTCCAGTGAAGCAATTCTAGAAAATTTTCATAGTTATCCATGATTACAGGTAAAGTTGATTTCGATATTTCTTTGTCTTGGGTTTTTGGAATGATAAACAAGAAATAGCTTCAATTTGAAGTCTCCATTGGCGTTAGCACCCAGAAGAAGTGTTAAGTCTATAAGGTATTTTTCCTGCCTTCGGTGGTGCAGTGATCAGCCCGCTCGAAGCGTATTCGAGAGATCCGCGGTTCGAGTCTCGGCGAGGATATTGCTCATTTTTCACGTCTCCTACTTCGAAATAATACCTAATGTCTCTTCAAGCGATCTTTCGCAGCTTTAAACCTGATGCTTGTTTTTCTTCACGGGACAAAAATGTATGTTTTGGCATTCTTTTCGAAAATAGGTCCATTTCATCCACATTAAAAACGAATTCTGGCGGATAGTTTCCCTCGTTCAATTGATGTTCTTAATGTCGCTGGGAATTCGCCACTACTTTTATACCTTCACTTGCTCTTCTTCTGTAACCTGTATGTTATGAATTTTGATGTTTAAATCTATTAAACCATCCTTACTTACAACGATAGTTGTGTCAAATGTTTCAATCTGAATGTGATTAAAAATTCTTCTTGGTTTTCTTATTATAATAACTTGGGTTAATGGCATATTGCGTTCAATTTCGTCGTCAGTCCATATAGAATGTCGTTTTTTCCTCTCCTCTATCGTATTATTTCTAGAACAGGTTTTTCTAGTTGCAGAGATTTTTGTAGTTGTATTTGCTGATGACGCTACTTTTTCGTTATTCTTGAGAAATGCTCTTATTGTTGAAGTTGACACGTTCAATGCAACACTCATTTGACACTGACGTTCACCACTATCTAATCTTCTAAGCATCTGCATTTTAGTTTCTAACGAAATGCTTTTTCTTCTCGCTTTATTTTCGTGTTTCTTATTATCACCCATATTAGAAACTAAATATTATAATATTTATCACTATAACAATCATTACATTACATAAATTTATACTTACAATAACAGCAACAAATGTTCGAAATAATAAAAATAACTTTGTACAACACTTCAAAGAAGAAGTAGTAGTGGCAGATAAATTACTTTCGATTTCGGAAAGCCCAATGCTGCGCGCAATTTTCAGGGAGCCCACTATTCCAGTAAAACGCGTTAAACCGAAACAGGGCTGAACGGAGCAGCGTTAAGCGGAGTCTTACTACAGTAAGACTACAAATATCCTTTGATTATCCATGCCGAAAGCAAATTCATCAATGGGTATCAAAATGTAACTCGACCCACAAGCGGTAAAGTCTGCAAACACTGGTAGTTCGGTTCGGGACTCGAATCTCGGCGGCTGGCTGCATAGTGTCTTCGTGGTTTTCTCAGTGTGTAAGGTATATACGAGCCAGTTTCCCTTAAAAAGCCCTCGACGAAGGCATGCTTCCCTTTAAGCAGATAGCCCTCGCGTGCTTTGCTATAATCAAATAAACCAAACCATAAAGTAACTCATTTAATAAGTTAGCTATATAAATGTTTCCGAAATGACTCATTTTTAAAGATGTGTCTTTACTTCTTATTGGCATTTGTTGCACGACAAAAAGGAAAAAAGGCTGGAAATTGTATATTAAAATCGCTTCTTGAATTCTCAGATATTATAAAAAGAATAAAATGCAACAAAAATGTGAAAAGCGTAAAAACCGGCTTTTAAAATAAACCGGCTGATGTGAACATTTTATGCATTGAATGACGTTAAATGTCTAAATTAGCTTAAAAAATGGAGCCGAAGTTGATTGAGTTAAAGTTATGAAATTTGTATAAAACATTTGATATCGTTAGAGTCTAAGAGGAATTAAAGAAAATTTAATACTTTAACGCAAATAATAAAAACAAGAATTATTTGGAAACATTTGAAAAATAGCTAAAAATGTCACTAAGAGATACAATATAAACTTTGGAAGCAAAATTTCTTTCAATCGTTTTTCCTGCATTAACCTTAATCTTCAAAATGAGTAAGCAAATAGTACGCGAAAAAAAACTAGGATATGGAAATATTTTAGATTTTAAAACGTATTTCCTAAATAAGCTGTTTCAATTAATATCTTTGTCTTCAAATTAATAATTTTTTTTTTCATTACATGTGAAATTAAAGTTGCATGCGTATTACGGAATGCAATTTATGTCCCAAAACATATATTCAGTTGTCTCACAAGTTTCTTAGAGACTACAAAACTGGCATTTTTAGCTTTTCAATTAATTCATTACCCAGTTGGAAAACATCGGGAGCAAAATTATCCTTTCCTTTTTCCTTTAGAAATTTCTCAATACTTTAATGACTAGAAAAGCCTTCAAATAAAGGAGAATATGTTTTATGTCTCATTATAAATTTTACATAGATTAAAGCGGCTTTCGAGAACTGAAGTTTAATGCAGCACACGACAGATGTTGTAACTCTTATTATAAAGTTGATGCCTTAAGAGGAAGACGAAATTAAGAAAGTAAATTCAGAGACTTCAATAGTTAATAACTGAGAAAACGCTCAATGTTGGCTTTGTATCGAGAGTTCCGGCTTTGATCTCCTCATCAAAGCAAAACCTTCCTAATAGTTAAGACTAAGCAGAAGTATTAGAAAGTTAGGTTTATGTTGACATAGCACTCAGCCTCCAACGTTTCTAATTTCACTCACTATGCGTGAAATTAGAAGATGGAGAGGGAAAGATCACCCTATACTATGTGAACGGCAGAAATTAAAGGGGAGGAGTTAATGATATTTACAAATTAAATGTCAAAACGCTATGTGAGTCAGGTGATTCTTTAATTTCAAGTTTCATCCAGTTTCCAGTAATTTTTATCAAACTTTTACCACCGCACTGTGTTCACTACTACTTAAAAACCTATGCAGTAAAATGAAATAAGCTTTTTTAAAACTCTGAGTTTCGATTTTGCTGATTTTAGATGATCTGTTTGCTGCATATCCTTTTAGTTTCAAAAATACATTTTATTTGTTTTTCTCCGTTCCTGTTTCCTTCTTTATGTACTTTGTTAAATGTAGGGAATATGAGATTTTTGAGAATTTGAGAGAAATCTTCCGAGAAACGGCTGTTTGCTTATTTTCTAGGCCAAACAGCAGTGAATGAATATGTGTTTTCTGAATGAAGAAAGCACATTTAATCTAGCCGCAGAGGTATCATGGGAAACAGGATTTCGGGCAAAAAAATTATCTCACGTGAAAAACAAAGCTATTTATACGAGCTTGCTGACAAAGTTAAAGTAACAAAGTAGTGTCTTTTCACTTTCTGATCAATTTTTCTTTGCTTTAATTATTCACGTATTGTGAGATATTACTTTCAAAAAATTGCTTTTTCTTATTTGGATAGGAACTGTTCAGGCAAAACGACAGCATAAAATAATATGCTATCCGAAGCAAATTTCTGTGAAACGCTGAATGAAGAATAATAAATGCTTTGATATAAAAATATTAATATGCAGAAAAACTTAAATCGTTTCCGCAGCGTGTGTTTCTTGCGTACAATATAGGAATGTTTTACATATTTATCAGATACCATATTTTTTGGTATTTTTGCATAATGAAACTCAAAGCAGCGTTCACCAAAGGAATATAAAATTGGGGAGATTAGACAAATCTTTCCAGCAGCATGCACCGTGCCTAATAGGTCGAAGTAATACTTTTTCCAAGTGTGCTGTGCGAGATTCGTAAGTGTTTGAACATTTACCTTATTAATATACCGCTTCTTAAATTATCAGTTTTTTTCAATGCTCACTCTGAGACGTTTTCTTAATATTAAGTAAATAGTTGCTATTTGTTGTGATTCTTTTACCTGCGCTTGTGGTTACGATACTGAGGGTCTTAGCAGTGCGATTTAAATGTATGATTATCAGTACTGCTGAAAATTTTGAGATTCTGTAACTGAAGCTAAACATATGGTGAAATTATTACCCTATGAAAGCTTCTGCTGCAGTTCCTTCCTTTGCATGATCCACTAGCGAAAGAGCGGTAAACTCGATGAACACTGCTAGTTCGATTCCAGGCGAACGAGCTGGCTATATGGACGTTTGTGTAGTTTTCCGTATGTCTAACATGCACTCACTTCTAAAAGTTAAGCACGGAGAGGAAAATGCTAATTTCCGGAAGCCAATCAGAATTGAAGAGGATTCAATTCGCTGCAGAGGTAGATGGAAGTATGCAAATATGTTAGGTAACAGCCAATCGCGCTTTCATGTCAAGAAATATGCAAAAAAAAGTCTTATAAGAAGCCAGCTTTATGAAGGGTTACAGAAGTTGTGCTGATAGAAGGTGTTTAAAACTTTCGTACAATTCGTTTTCAAGACATACGTTTTTCTATGACTTCCAGAACACGAATGGAAGATTCTGAGCGCTGGCGTGCTGTGGGGCGCATTGAAGCAGGACAGTCGACCACAGATGTTGCTCTTTTCTTCGGCGTTCATCATTCTGTAATTTCACGTTTATGGAAACAATTCCAAACCACACAGACAGTTGTCCGAAGGCCCGTAGTCGGTCGCCCAAGGGTTACAACCCCCGCGGAAGATCGATATACTGCTATTGCAGCCAAGCGGAATCGCATAACGACCTCCACACGTGTGACATCTATGGTTACAGCGTCCATTGGTAAGGCGATATCTGCAGCTACTGTACGCCGAAGATTACATATGAGTGGACTGTACGCCCGGGTACCTCGAATTTGTGTTCCTCTATCCGTCCAATCAAGAGCGGCACGATTAGAGTGGTGCCGGGAACATGTCAATTGGAATGTGTCTGACTGGGCCAATGTCATGTTTACTGATGAGTCAAGATTTGCTCTGGATCCAGATTACAAGAGTATAAGGATATGGCGTGAACAACGAACACGCAATCAGTCCCAAAACATCACCGAACATCACGCATTCCGAGGCGGAAGCATTATGGTGTGGGCAGGGATTTTATTAGGATATCGTACCGACCTGCACATCTTTAAACGGGGTTCTTTAACAGTTGTCCGGTATCGGGATGAAGTTCTAGAACCCGTTGTGAGATTGTACGCTGCAGCAGTTGGCTCTACTTTTTGTTTTAATGGACGATAACGCAAGTCCCCATAGAGCTGACATCGTCGATGACTACTTGGAGAGTGAAGAGATTGCGCGTATGGCGTGGCCAGCATATTCGCCCGACCTTAATCCCAATGAAAATCTTTGGGATGCTCTCGGCCGTGCTGTCCCTTCACGTTTCCCACCTCCAACCACTCTTATTGAGCTGGATACTGCTCTACAAGAAGAATGGCGATTGCTTAATTCTGCGGTGGTTGACCACCTAATTGAAAGCATGGTCACAAGGTGTAAACTTTGTAACAGTTGAGAGGAGGATCACATACCCTATTAATGTCCTTTTTTTCATTTTATGCTGTTTATTTTCACTTTATGCATAATTCTGTTTAAGTCTGCAGTATGTCATTATCTGATAACTTGCAAAAATTTAACATTGTTTTCATTTCTGTATATAATTATTGATTTTGGTTTATGCATAAATATATATGCCATTCTCTTGCCCAATTTTGTGTCAATCAAAGCAGTATTTGTTTATTTTTTTGCATTTTACATCTTCGTGCTTAACTTTTAGAAGTGAGTGCAGATACGAGTCAGTTTCCCTTAGAAAATGCTCCATTGAGCATTGCTCCCCTTAGACAGATAACTCTAGCATACTTTGCCATAATTAGGTAAGTCAAATCAAACCCAATTTTATACTTTCTGGCCGAGTCTTAAAGTCCTACCCTGGCAGTTTGTTGTGGTTTCAGTAGTGGTGCTAAACTGATTGATTGCAATCTGTTTTAACCTTGACTGCGTATAAATATAAATATAAGACAATTTACACAGACTTCCGTGAAGTTAGCTGGTAAGGCACAGTAGAACTTCGATTATTCGAAATTTCCGTGATTCGAACAAAGCGTCTTCTCTCTCCAATGAAATACTGTATATTTCTGATACGGTACTTCGTGTTACTTCGTCCATCGTAAAAGTTGGCTGCGATCGAACCATGAAATTTAGCGGAGATCCCACCAACATTGCGCTTATCGTTCCTGCAGAATAGGAAGGAATTAACGTCTCTTTATTTAATAAACAATCAGTATTCGACACACTTTGGTTTTACGTTTTGTCAAAAGGTTTTCGTTGATAAAACTGTTAAGTCCTCCGATTTTACTGTAAGCTCTCTCCAGAACGCTATGAGTACGATCTTTCCGCAAAGGATTATTCAGTTCTATTATTATTTGTCGACTATATGCAGCTGACAATATCGTGTCTGTTAATGCACACGTTTTTTGATGGAAGGATCCCATAACATTTTAATATTTTTTTTTATCAAAATGCAAGACAAAATACAGCAGTATCGGCTAATTTTTAATCTTGCTCATAAAAATAAGACGTGACTTATCGATAATCAAATCAGATACATCAGCTGAAAACTCAGATGTTATGAGTGTGTTGTTACTTCATGCTTATCCACAAATGGTGCTAAATCACGTTGCTTGATGATAGTTTTACGGTGGATGGTATGATGCGTAAGTAACCCGATTACAACCCTATCTTGTACAAACCGAGATTTTACTGAAAAAATTCTCGCAAAAGTGAAAATAAGTGTAAGATTGCTGAATTTAAAATCGCAGTATAAATCCAGCTCTGTATATCTCCAAAAGTAGGAATAACTGATCATTTAACGTAGCTAGAGTTATTAGACGAATTTAAGGTAAGAGCCAATTCACGTTCAGCATCGATTAAAAAAAAATGTGAGAGCACTGTAGAATGTACAGGCAGTTTCAGAAGCTAACATTTTTCACTTTCTAGTTTCTTCCAACATTAAGGCTTGTACATTATTTGCCGCTTTGGGAACAGAGTGGCGAATTTTTCTTTGGTTCTGAGTTATGGTAATGATTCTCAGGCAATCACAAGTTTTTTCTCTCTTCAGTTACACTCTCACTTTTACGATTAAGAAAAGATTCTTCATCTTTGCTATATAGTGAAAGATACTCAAACAAGCAAAGATTACGTATTCTTCTAATTTAGGCAAAGCAAGCGAGGATTATCTGCCCAAGGGGTGAGATGTTTTTGTGGAGGACTTTTTAAGCGAAACTGGGTTGAAAATGACCATGCAGCCAGCCCGTTCGTTGGGATTCGAACTCCAGACCGAACTACCAGTATTCAGAGACTTTACCGGTCGACATCTGGTCGGCCAGTTTGAACTAAAATTTATTACTTTTGCTGAGCATGCTATAAACGGAATTGAAGATGACACTGTCGTGGAGGCAGATGATACCGATTTTAATGGAGGACGATGCTATCACCCGGACTTGTGTCAGATCAGAAGACGCTCAGAAGATCCCGAGTCAGAAAACATTATTAAGAAGTATGATTAAAGTGAATTAGGATTAAATAAAACAAAAAGAATATTTTTCATCTTTTTAGTCCACAATATAATTTTTGTGATCAAACGATATGTAAATCATTTGAACTCATGTATAAGCTGAATATAAGCTGAACACTAAGCTTTATTAGTAAAAAAAAATTTTGTGTTTACAAATTCTTAGTTTATATAAAGAAATATAAGGCTTATCAAAAATAATAATTGATTTTTTTTAAATCTAATTTCTTTAACACGACAAATTAACGTATTCGGTAACTCGAAATTTCTCGAAGGACTTAAAGGTTTTCACTGCGTTTCTCGATGAGACGATGTCCGAAATTATCACATTGCCATGGACGTCATTTCTCAAAGCATCTTTATAAAAACTTTAAGTGTGAAGTAAGCTGCACTTTAGGCATTTGTACCTTTGATGCATTGAGTATTAAAACATTTACTGGACAGAAAATTGTGCTTCATATTAGAAATGAAATTTATAATTAGATTTGTTTATATATATGTATATATAGATATATATAATGTTTTTTAAATCTTATTCTGTTTTTTTACGCTCTTTACATTAATATTTCCAAATAACATTTCTTTTGCTCAAAGAATCATAATGTTATCAAATGCAAAGAAAATATTTTATTACTGTTTAGTATCATTTCTAAGTGGATTTATCCCTTCTCATTCTTTGCGAGAACCGGCTGATTTCATGTCATTATACTGAACATTATTCAAATGCAAATACACAATTAAAATTGTGAATTTCTCTATATTTGTTATAATGTAAATTTATGCTTAGTTATCTATTAACTACAATCTGCTTAACCTACCAAGTAATTCGGACGAATTCTGCTCTTCGCCTTTACCCAGAATCTTAAAGCACAAACTTGATTCCAAAAGCAAAAACTTGAAGGAAAACTTAACTAAAAGTTTATTAAAGCTATGCCTTTTAGATACAACCTAATTTTATCAAAACTTGTCTACTATTAATTACGAGGTTTTAGAAACACAAATGTCTAAAGTCCATCTAATTTGCATTTTGGTGAAGGCCAACGGAAAGAATAGAAGTTGAAGAAAAGAACTAACATAAAAATAATGTGTTTGTTAAAATAAACCTTCACTGTTTGAATGATTTTTAATAAACAAACAAGTTTTATCCTTATGTAGTATTTTTTTATAGTTTTCTTTATTTACAATTTCTTTATTTTCCTTATTTCTAGTTTTCTTTATTAAATGCAATTATATGAATAATTTATAGAATAGAATCGTAAATGTTTTTCAAATGTAACTTACCGGAAGTTTAGTAGGCTTGAATTTTCTTCTATTCTTTTTAGACGGGAATTACCGAAATTCGAGTTTGCATGAATTAGACAGCTCTGGATAGTTTTGCTAATTAACTCACCAAATGATCGTTCATTTAACTATTTAACTCCACTTCTGTAGCAGAGGTTTCTTACAAAGGTTTAGTTGATATATCTGTTTTTACATTTATCCAAATAAACCGATTTTAAAAGAATCATTTATACAAACCAGGCCATTTTTGGGTACTGGCATTGATTATTGTCTCTTTATGAACAACTACCCTCAGTTTTTTTTTTCGTATTTGATTTTCTTCTTATTTTTTACTTGTTTATATCTTTGTGATAGTCTTCATTGACTTTCTTATTTTTTAACAATACTGTTACATTACAGCTCATTTATCTCTATTTTTATGTATTTGTATTTATTGAGGTAACTACAATTAACGTTTAATGTACTTATCTGAATTATGGAGTGTAAAGTAACCTTGAATTCATTAATTTAGAAGGCAAAAAACAAAAATCAAAGTTATATTTGAAAATTTTCGCAGGACTAGTTTCGATGGTTTTCCCTTTTACCATGTTTGACGGTAATAAAGATGATTTTAACAAAGTGCTTTCAACAGTGAATTCCACTGATCCTGCTACTCAGTTCACTTTTGAACTTGATACATGCACTTCTCTTCCGTTCTTCGACATTTTGATCACACGTAACACATCCCACATCACTACTACGATTTACAGTAAACCTTCATTGATTTGCCTTCCACCAAACTTCAAATCATGTCATCCGACTAAACAGAAGTTAGCTTTATTTTGTTCCTCTGTCTTCCGTGCATTTCAAGTTTGCTCCTCTAAATTGGCTCTTGATCAAGAACTTAATTATTTAAAAGCACGCAACATTATCAATCCAGCAGTTAAAAAATTCTTATCTCAACACACCAAAAGGCACACTCTTGTTTTAGGAGATTATAAGAATTCTGTTGTCATTCCTTTCTTTCCATGAATTAGCTCTAAAAGTTCACGTATTTTACAGAAATTTAACTTTCGGGTCGTTTATTCTCCTATCAATAAAATTCCGAGTTTCATACTCAAGGACCCCATTCCGGATATGAATTCCTGGGGTATTTGCAGGATTCCTTGCCAGTGTGGTTTAATTTACATTGGTCAAACTAAGAGAGCCTTAAGTTTCGCGTTAAGGAACATGATGCATATGTTAGAAAAAGGGAAATATAGAAGTCCTCTGTTGCACAGCACTGTTGGTTCGAAAATCACACTTTCAATTTTTCTGAAACCAATATTGTTGAATTAGATTTTCTAGAGGAGTTTCACATTAAAAAAAATCTTTCTGTTCTAGTTAACGACCCTAATTCTATTTCATCTTTACCTTCAGCCTTTAAGGAAATTATCTTTTAGTTCTCGTTTCATCAATAGATGGCATCAGTAGCTTAACTCCTGTCTAGCCATTCTTTTCTTATCTAATCACTATATCTTGTCTCTTCATTTCCGCTTTAATGGTTCGGTAAAACCATTGAAACTAATCCTGTGAAAATTTTCACATATGACGCTGATTTTTGTTGTATGATTAAATTAATACTTGTGCGGCGTGTTATTCTATCTTAATTAACCTTTAATTTGTTTGAAATAGGTCGCATAATTCTGATCCCGTGATATATAACGGAAAAGAAATAATAAAAATTACTTTTTTGCAGAAATTTGTAAAATTATTACATTTTAGTGAATGAGATGAATTTTTACGCGAGATTTAAATAAAACTGCTCTCATAATGATTTCAGCCCAAAATTCATTTGAATTTTCATATTTAAAGCAAGCATACAAATTCATTTGTGGAAAATCAGGTATTCAATCTTTTGTTTTATTAATCCTCTTTTATTTGTCGAGGGACATTTTAATATCTTACAGTTAATATGTTTCAATATCTCTACATAATTTGAGGAATTGCTCTTAAATCAAATTTTTCGAGAGCGTCGGGGCTATAGTTTATACTCTAGGTATTAATGCATAAAGTTTATTTTATATAACAAAATGTCGGAACTTCTCTTAAATTCTGTACAAAACATAAGGGTAAATACAGAATACTATAATAGTTTTAGCACTAAGAGATAAGAGTTTTAGAATAAATAATTCATACTATACACTTTAAAACAGCAATTAGTTCAGCGTCTTGTCCAAATTAAGAGCAAAATACAAGCACTAAGCATTTTAAACAAGAAGAGCTAAATCTATAAAATACCTCCTTTCTTTCCTAATGGAGTTTTTTCCCGCAAGCAATTGCAGATCTGTTGCTTCACTAAAACGTCGATTCTAAATGCACATTGTGACCAGTGCATGAACTCTTAAATATTTATTTCATTACTATAGCAAATAAATACATACGGAAAGCATTCTATATTGACATAACTATGGCGCTAGAAATATAATAAATAATATAATATAAAATATGGCGCTAGAAATATTTTCTGTTAATGATAGTAATGCAACAAATTTTCGTAACTATAAGTTATACCTAGTAAATACATTTTGATGATGTCAATTATATATTATTTAAAATAAAATAAATACTTTGTAGAGTCATTAGGTTATTTCGAAGCAGGAGACATGTGTTATTGTGACTACTATATTTTTGTAGTCTAGTAGCTTAGAATTTATTAAAAAATTCATAATCAAAATCGCTGTTGCAATCTATCGTAAGATAATCTGTAGAGACATTAGGCATTTTATGAAAACAGGAGATGTGAAAAATGAGCAATGCCTTCGCCGGGACTCGAACCTCGGGCCTCTCGAATACGCGCCGAATGTGCTGACCATCACACCACGAAGGCATGCTGAGAAGGCGGGAGAAATGCCTTATATACTCCCCCTTTTAAAGGCGACTGGGGATTAGGGGATCTAATCGGCAAATCCTGGTGGTGCAGAATCACCTTCTACCAACATTTCCAGTTCGTGCGCCACTATAGTGTCATTAGGTTATTTGGAAGTAGAAGAGATGAAATATGTGCAATGCCCTCACCGGGACTCGAACCTCAAACCTCTCGAATACACCCCGAGTATGCTGCCCATTACACCACGAAGGCATGCTAAGAAGGTGGGGGGAAATACCTTATAAGGTTAACAGATATATCTCAAACCCCCACTGACAAGATGTGCTATAAATTCTGCAAGAACTAAGGTCATAAGTGAAATATTTAAGAAAAAAAGAATATTATATGAATATAAAGATATATTAGTAAGAAAATCAGAAGAGAGAGAAAAAGAGACATTTATTTTGTGTACTCTGTTTATCATTGCTTAAATGGCTTCTTTCAAAAGGAGTTGTCTTTCTCTCTGTACATACATCAACATCGTCTTATGCAAAATATCGCTGTACATAAGACAATATTGTAGAGGCATTAGAATTTTTTCGATGTCAGGAAACTCAGGAAATGAGCAATGCCCTCGTCGGGACTCGAACGACGGATCTCTCGAATACGCGCCGAGTGTGCTGCCCATTACACCACAAAGGCATGCTAAGAAAGCGAGAGAAATACTCTATAACTTAAACTATCCAGAGTTATTGCTTCTCAGTCGGTCATTTCATTAACCAAAGTTTATCATTTGAAAGATAATTTAAAGGGCTTGTGTTATGTCAAATGGCAATATTTTGGATACGGGCTAATTGCCTGGTAGCGTGAAAAACAAGTTTATAAGGAATTATCGTTTTATTTCGAGCGTATTCTAGTGGTTAGCACGTTCATCTATCATTGGAAGATTTTTCAGTTCGAATCCCTTCGAGAGCACAGTTGGCATCTTTGAAAAGAATCTGATGGTATTTGCAAATTGATAATTTCATGTTTCGTGCAATAGCAACATTCGCCAGCGACGGGTGAGTGATAAATGACATGGTTGCGTAATTAAAAATTACAACACAAAAGACTGGAAGTATACACCTTAAAGCGTTTCTAACGTCATATCATCAGAAGGTAAGTATCATCATCATTATACAACATTTTAAAGTAATAGTTCCAACTGATATGAAAACTTTTAAGAAAACACTAGTCGATTATCATTGTTATTTTAGACACCAGTCTCCCAACTAACAGATTTTTTTTGGCTTACTCCGAAATGCCCTTGACAAAAACCGTAAACATTACGGTCGACGATGCATGGACGTCTCTATCCTCTTCTGGCAGCTACTCAGATAAAAGACGCTCGTGTTATCTGTGATGACGTCGGGATCTTTTTCCTGCCGACGCGACAACTTAAGCTTCGAATAGTTGCGTCTTTTTCTTTCATTTAAGAAGTTTAGAATTTCTGATGAAATAGTTAAATATGCTTTCCGTGAAGCATGCAATAACATTAACCATTGCTGCTTTGACATAAACGTCATATTACGTGCACGCTGAATGAAACATGAATGTTTAATGCCTGGACTTTTAGTTTCGTACGAGGTATTATTTTATGTAGGTTGTGTTAGTCAGCCCCCGAAAATGTGGAACTGATGTTCTTTTTACATACTTGAGCACTATATTTCACAATGAATTTCTCCTTTTTCAGAAACCATCCTCTTTTGTGTTTACAAATGCAAGACATGCATTTATATATAGGCTTACTAGACGTCCAGCTTTGACCGGGACTATCCCGGTTTGATGGCGTGGTCTCTGCCTTCTAGCCAGTTTGTCATTTTTTCCTAGTTATTTGGTTAAATTTTGAAAGTATCGGATATACAAAAGTCAAAATCGTGCAGCTTCGTATAAAACGGCAACTTGGCAATTAAAATATCGCCTTCGTTACATTCACCGTTGTCAATCTAAATATTTTTGTGTAGAGATCTTTAATGTTGTCTAGATGTTTTCTCCTAATGACGACAGATGTCTTTCTTAGATTGAGCTATGGGAAAACAGTTTTGATGGAGCAGAATATTTCATATGGATAAACAACAGTGAAATAACATGGTCTGAAATTGAAGCTTTAAGTGAAATTGTAGGAATTTATATTTATTTTAAATAAGCAGTTAAATTTAATTTTAAGTTACTTTCCTATAAGCCTCTATTCCCCTAATTGTCAGTGCCAGAATATTTAAATTTGGTAGCGTGCGTAAGAAATGCAAATTCTACCAGTGGGAGAATAAGCTTAAATATCGACGTTCCAGTAGAAAGAAAGAGAGTCTGTGAAATTTCCGTGCGTGCTTATACGCAAGCTTCCGCTTAGCAGTTACTGCTGGTTAGACGTGGCTTAATCGCTATTATCTTGCTGTTACTAGACTCATCTACGCGCTGTAGTATCCAAGATTGTATGAGCACTGTAGTGTAATTCTACTACTTTGAATATCTTCAATTTTAAGTTTGTAATTATTTAAATGGTTTAATAAAGGGCAGTTTTAACCCTTCTTCAGTGCAATCACTATTTATCAAGATTCTACATAACAGATAGACAGTAGAACTTTACAAAATAATTAATGAAACTGCCGGAAATTACATGGATCACCATTTTGATGAAGCGGGGACTGCAAAAGGTTTTTTTGTCACCTAATTATGAAATTCGGAAAAACTTAAAATATGAAGAAAAAAGAATGTAACTTTCCACTCATTTAAAAGAAAAAAACGTTTCATTGCTCAATCTTGCTCAAATAATAGAATATATCTTCAGCATGCCAAGAACGTCGGCACCAGTCGAGAGAAAATTCTCATTAAGTAATATCATATAGTCTCAAGAAAGAGAGAGAAAAGCATAGCGTAGTTGCAAAAATAACAGTAACTAAATTGCAATGAATTTTTCGATGCCAGCAATGAATGCTAATAACCTAAGAACCTTTTAATAATAAGATATATCTAATTGAGTTATTAAAAATTACTTTAACTCACTGTTGTTTTTATTAGTAAATCCTTTATTTAGTTTTTTCAAGGCACTTATCCTAGTAGTAGGCTTTATTCGCTGTTGTGAGTATTTTCTCAAAATTGGCCCTGTTTGAGCCAAAAAAGTTCACGGCTTGAGCAAAAAATATTATGGTAAGGCCTATTACAAATATGCTGTATTTGTTTTAACAATGCTTCGGTGTACCAGCATTGGATAAAATATACCTTTACAATCTACAATAATAGCTTCCATAAAATAATTTAAGAGTGTGGCTCTATAGCACGTATTATTTACAAAAATGATCATAATAATTGAAATAAAACTGCTGTGGGAAGGAAAGATGTTTAAATGCTATAAGATTTATACATTACTTCGAAACTTATTTGATGCAGAAAATAAGAGAATGTATCATATAGTAGTTATGGCTCTTATTTAATGAAATATATCTTTTACTTATTCACAAAAATTTCCAGCTTTTCTTAATATGTTGGTAATACTCTGTATACTGTTCAAAGCTGTAAGCACTGGTAAACACATAATCGCATTTATGGAAAAACCGCTAACGTTTAGGCTGACGAACTAATTGTCAGGTGATTTAGTAATGTTACGACATAACTCTTGTAGCCATAATATTTCTCTATAATGGGCGAAATTTAGTATGCTGTTGCAAGTAAACTGGTCTGTCTTTAATAACGTTTTTTTAAATTTCGTGTTTAACTTCAGGATGAGAAAAGCATCTCGCAGTGATTCGCTGTCTTGAACGCTTCAAATATATTCGGTGTCTTCAAACGCCTAACATGTATGTGATAAGCCCGAGCGATGGAAGTAAATAATTCCAGTTTTCACTGCAAAGCATATTTTCCTTTCCACTTTTAAGCAACCGCTAGCAAGCAGCTCTACAAAAGAAGTAACCACAAGAATTTTCAGCTTCAGGGAGTTCCATTGAGGAACAAAACTCACTCTCTCTTCTTCGGTTACTGGTGATGCTTTAGAAATTAATTGGGTGTCGACATCGCACCTCTGCGTTTCAACGCAGTAGTCTCCCTCCTTTGCAGAGAGGAAGAAGGCAGTGTCAGGCAGGAAAGGTAACTATATTTGAAACGGATGACAAAATATTTCAGACCGGTTTTTACTGTGAATGATATTACCTCTGCAGAACGAAATTCATTTCCCTGAGCTACCATTTAAGGGTTAATTAGTAAAACGTGAAAACAAAAAATATTTATTTCATAGACTAGAGGATTAAGAACCATATCCAGCTGTTTGACTTCGAACGTTCAAAAATTTAAACTACGATTCTAAGCATTTTACCTGTTAATAAACTAATGATGGTTTTGTCAGTATCGTATTTTTTAAAGGTTTATATATATATATATATATGGACAACATAGAGAGGCAAGTGATGCGTGCTGGAAGAGCAAGGGAACGTAGGAACGTAAACATGCATTATAAGCAGAGGGAAAGATATAGCGTCAGTTCTTTGTTGAAACTTTGATCTGTGTTTGGATAAAAGATGTCCGCACTGCTATGCGTTATATAAGATGGCATGATGCAGATTAATTTTGAGATGACGCACTTTAGATTCATATATTATGAACAGATAGTAGTTTTAAGACAAGAAAAGGAAGTAGCCAAATTAAAGTGAGTTATAAGAGAGACTATTGCCAAATTAAGTTATCAATTTAATCATTAGTTTAAAATTAAAGTTAGTCTTTCATATTTCATGTACATGCATTGCCATCTGATTCAAGAATTTATAACTATTAAAGTCAATAGCCATGGAAAATAAAAATTGCCTTAAGCATTTTTACTAATCCCACTTTCAGGGAGTCAGAGAGCAATAAAATACCTTTCATTACACAATGTTATTTGGATATCTGCATATGGGAATGGATACTTTAGTGGAGAACTTTATAAAGGAAACTATATATCATCTTACACATGGGGAGGAACCGGAGAACTCCCATGCTGTCAGTCCGTTCACCAGGTCGAATTACCAATGTCCAGCAATCTTTTCCGATCAAGCGACTGGTAAGACATCAGTATGCTAAAATTACCGTAATAAAGCACAGAGGCAATAAACTGTTCTGTAATGCAGAGGGGTTACAGCGTTTAGATAAACAAGTATTCTAAGGTTTGTTAGAATACGAGCTAGTTTACTTTAAAAACTCCTCCACTAAGGCATCCCTCATCTTAGGCAAATAGCCTTCGTGTGCTTTACAGGTAGTCAGATTCAGGTAATTCAATTTTTAATCGTATCGGTTACAGGCTTTCGAATGTCTTGCATATGGCTGCAGCGTTAGTCTAAAAAAACGTGCGCCGCAACTTGATTTTTTATAGTCACCGCTTTCTACTATGTGACCCGCAAAAAAAGTGTCTTCCTTTTCTTTCCTAAAACCTCTGACTGGCGACTCATTTCTCTTCATCTAAAAAAACTGGTTGTGACACAGTCAGCATACTAGTTGTGGCAATTACATTCAACAAACTTTCTATTTTTCCTTCTATTTTCACACGAGTGTGCAAATGCTTTTCAACTGTGTTCTTCCACAGTCTTGGATCGGACGTGCTGCAGGTTAGACGATCACCTTCTCCCATGTCCAGCTCATTCGTCAGATCTTGTCCATGTGATTTCTTTCTTGGGCGTTTATTAGATAGCGTTTATGTCTCACCATTACCCACGTCCATCTAGAAATTTTGCGATCGGATAATTCATTACATAGAACATGATATATTAAATTCAGGATGACTCTGATTAACATGTTAATGGGTGTCATACGTCCTTGCTGTACTCATTCTAAGAAATGTAACCAAAGTCTGAAAATCAGCACAGTTACGGCTGCTAATGATATATGTTTTCTCCCATAAGGACAGAAGAAAAAGTTTTACTAATCTTTGAATCAGCATCTTTCTTTTTTGAATGGCCTGTATGTTTGTCCCTAATAGTAGTTCTTATGGTAAGAAAATTATTCATAATTTTTACATTTGCACTGTAACTTCTAGTCGGCCTATTTAATAATTAATCAGTCACGCGTGCGTGCAGACTAATCAGAGAAAACATTCTTACTTTCATTCCAAGACTTAATATAGTCACATATTTCAAGTTTATATTTAATTTTTATTTCTTTATTCCTAAAACAAAAATAACCAGCTACATCATTTTACAATGCAATGCTACTTTATTCTTGTTTTCAAGCGAATCAAAATCGAACTTGGGTAAAAATGAGTGTAAATGCTCAGAGTAAATGTTCAAATAAACAAAATGTTACTTACAGCAAACGATCGATACGGGGAGCGGGGAACATTTCGCATTAAAATGTTTTCTCGAAAAATTATTGGAAGTTTTATGTTGTATTAAGTATACAACATGCGTTTCGCAGAATAAAATGCATATTATAAAGAGTGTAATTTTAAACGCGACTGTTAAAAGTATAAACATAGTATCATTTGTTGTGTTAAGTGATTTAGAATCTTCTGTGTTATGAGATGTGAATACTCTACTTGTTGCTAGCTATCAAATAACTTTGAAGGAAATTTGAAATCGTTAAGTGAAATAAAATTCCGCTATCTGAAAATTCAGGCTTACCATTTAAATGTAGACAAGAATATATGACATACTGAATTATAACATATTTCTTGAACAATCAGGTCTTGAGCATCTTATAACAATACTGACAGCTACTCACCTTACCACTCAAAGCTTTACCATAATGATAGAGTTAAGAAACAAATATTCAAAATCATATCATGATGCCGACGTTAAATATTAAGATTATCACACTGTAAAATAGTGCTAACTTAGTACTGTCTAAGTACGCAAACAAAGGATCACCCTAAGCTTATCATAATAGATTATACATCTGTGTGTACTGCAGATGACTAATGACTTAATACGAATACATAATAAGAAATTGAGAAGATGCTTTATTAAAAATACAAGATTTGCTAATAAAGTAACCGGACAAATTTCTTATAAGTAAGAAAGAGATTACTGACGTTCACATAAATTCATCTCCTTCAAAATAATCTCCAGAAGAGTCAACAAAATGTTTACAACGTTTTTTCAGGTCACAGAAGCACTGTTAGTAGACGTCGGAGCTAACCGTTCGCAAACTACGCGTAATATTTGATTTAATATCTGAAACGCTTTCAAATCTCTGTTCTTTTATGGCAGAAGAATACGATGGGTCATATATCACTGCAACTGAATGGTTAACAAGATATTGTTGTACAGACAATGTTTTATGAGGCCCTAGCATTATCGTGTAAAAGAAACTATTGCAAAGAATCATAAGATCCTTCCTAACTCGACTTATCCTATTTCTTAATCGAAAGAGCATCTCTTTGTAAAAATACTGATCGACTGATTGATTTTCAGGGAAAAATTCGTGCTGAATAAGGCCTTCGTAATAAAAAAATGCAGTCAGCATCACCTTAGTCTTTGGTTTCATCTTAGTCTTTGGTCATCCGTACTTTTCTTTTCTGTGGGAGTAGATTGTTCTTTTTACTATGCATTTTGTCTTTTTGCTTCTGGAAGATGCTGCAGACACCAAGTCTCATCTCCCGCTGTGATACACGTTAAGAAATTATTATCTTATCTCGCAGTTGTCAACAAATCTTCACGGCATGTTTTTCTGTCTTCTTTCTGCTGCTGTATCAAATCTGAAGCACAAATCGAGCACAAACTTTTCTCGTTTTCAGATTTTCAATTAAAATTAATCTACAGCTTTCTTTACTTATCCCAAACATGCCTGAAATTTGCTGAGCTGTTACACGTCTATCAGCTTTTAAACAATGTAGGATGAATTTTCTTCACATTGTTCTCATTTTTTGAAGTCAAAGGTACTGTTCGAATCATCCCTAACGTTTCTGAAGCAGATTTACCTAATTTGTAAAAACATTTATTATTATAACGTTGTTCTAGCTCGAAACAATTTTTTTTGTATAATGTCTTCCCAGAAGGAATCCGATGTTTTGATATGCAAACGGAAAGGAATGAAACGGAAAGGAATGGATTATGAAAAGGAATCCGATGTTTTGATATGCAAACGACAAAATAAACAGTTTATACTGATTTTAACAAGAGTTCAGATGTCACTCTTTTCTAAACAGACGTTTATTCTTTCGCTTTTTTATTTTATCATTTAAACCTTTAATCTGTCCGGTTACCTTAAGGTCGCACGCACCTTGTAATTTACATTGACGAATGTATGACCTTATAAATTATGTGAGAACAAAAACGTTTAAAGTGTGACGCAAGTTAATAAAAGCACCAAGAACTCTCATCTGAAGCAAAAGTTCAAAGTTACCTCTCAACTGTACGGTACTCAGAATTTGTATATCAGTATACTCACGTTGAGCTTTTTCAGAAGATGAACGCATCACAAAGTCCAAAATCAATAATAATAAAAGGTTTTCTGTATTAATTAGCCTGTTGGTCGCAAGACGTCGGCAGGATTGTAATTTTCGATTACTGCTATAAACTATAAACTACGGTACTGTGGCTAATCGAGATAAATCCCCTACCCATCTGTGTGTCAGGTAAAAAGTATTGCATGTTACCGAAGCATTTTTATTCTTTAGAAATAATTTAATAATATTTAGATAACATTATTAGATTTAAATATTATTAGAATAATATTTAGAGATTATATCTACACTGGTATTTATTTTGATGCATAGCTATTGAAATGTATCTCAAAGTTCTTTCTCATTTTTGAAAATTACGTTTCAGATTATATTTCATGTATTCTTTTTATGGTGGAGAGGGAAGATTTTTACTCTTTTTTTAATAAGGCCTATAAATAGTGCATTATATTTTTAATTAGTTGCATTTTCGACAAATAACGATACTTTAGTCACTTAGGGGAGTCGCAAAAAATTCCTTCTAGTTAACATGAGCAACAAGCGAAAACGTTTGAAAGACAACGCTATAAGTAAACAAGAAACTAAAATAATTTGCCTTCTAGCCATTCCACATAACTAAGAAATAATTTTACAAAGTAAAAGCAGTAGATTTATGAGAGCGTTAGTCTTTACATTCAGATAGCTTTTAGATTGCTATAAATCTGAGCTTGTACAGTATTTTATGTTAAATAGCCAATTATAATAATTTAATATTTACTTTTCTTTTCTGTAGTCCTCACTAGGATGAAAATTAGACGGTAGAATATTTAAGTGTAGGGGATCGAATGTTTTACACATAGAACGTTTGGCAACATCGCCTGCAGTTTACGTTCAGTCGCTCAGCTCTGCCAGTGAGTATTTCGGCTTTAGTCATTTCGCTAGCGCACGTTAAAAAGCGCCATTAACTTATTGAACCAGCTTAAGTAGGCCAATTTCTGTACTTTCTGGCTAAGATACTTTGAAATTTTAATTTATATTATTTTAAATACCCGCAACTAGCGGGTTTATTTTTACGCGCGAATTACCCTTTTTCTTTATTAAATAGTTAATAAAAAGATTATGTAAACTTTCACAGTAATCGCAGTTCTTTGCACATTCATAATGTTTCCAGCGGAACAATGATTCTCTTATCAGTCTAATGGACTCTATAAGTTTACTGGCTTTCAGTTCAAAATCAAGTTTTTATCCTTTTCTTGCACTAAATTTTTGATTTTTTGGCTGCCCCCGCCACTTTCCAGATGGTCGTAGGGAAAATATTAGATGTTGACTTTGAAAAAGTTAGCATTTATTTATTTAGGTGATATAATACTCAAAACCAAATGTTCTGGCAAGCACTTTAGACGATCTTCCCGAAGCGTTATCGCTTATGGAGGATGCAGAGTTGAAAATATATCTGAAAAGAAAGTTCGCATTGTCAAAAAAATTCTGTGATCGTTTGGTTTCAAAATAGCACAGAGACCGACGAAACTGAGTTCAAGCATTTTAAACAAGTTATGCAATCAGAAATCGCAAAAAAAAGATGACGCTTTCAAAGCTTTTGTCCATGCTAACGAAGTGTTATCAAAACTTTCGCAGAAATTGCGGACACTTTGTTTAATATAAGATGAAATTGGATAAAGTGCATTTTATTGCAAATTTATGTGCGTAAAAAATTAAATGCAAGGGGTAAACGGAGAAACTGAAGGAAACTTTGGTTTCCGTGTTATGGCTATCATCTTCCGAAAACGATAAATCTTTAGAAATTTATTCTATTATTATTCTAAATTCTGTTATTCTAAATTTATCCCACTCCTCTTGAAGAGCTTTTAAAAGTCCAAAGAGGATTGTTGGTCGACGTTTGGTCAATCCTCTTTTTAAAATTCGAAATTATTTTGGTATGCAATTACAAGATTTTGTTTTTCTTTTATGAAACATTCACGTCTTATTTAATGCGAATTTTACTGACACAGACTATTCAGTAATACTTCAGTAGTCGATACTGAGGTAAATTTTATGCCTTAAATAGCGTATAAACAAAGATATGTCAGTAATTTAAAACTTTGAAGTGTAATTTATACCATGTACATGATTTCTTTTTGCTTTATGCACATTTTTGGATATTCAGTGCTTTCTTCGGTTTGCCATTGTAATCTCAAATAATGAAAGTTTCACTTCTTATATAATTTTTTAAATAAAGAGGGAAACGTAAAATCCCTTTACGTTTCTCATTCACCGAATTGAATGTTAATGAATGAAAGTGGCCAACGAAATTCAATCCATTCACTATTACTACGAACATTTAATGATTTTCTATGAAAACTGGGTTCTTGGAGATTATTAATTCCTTTCACGATTTCCGTTCTATACAGTTCGATATCATGTCGCATAACCTCTATTTTTGGAACAGAAAACCGAATTCGAAGTAAGAGAACACAGGCGCCATACATCATTAATGTTGCAGTCCGAGAGCTTCTAGCCGAATAAAGCATTCAGATCGATCCAAGAAACGAGACAGTCTTTATTCATTCAAAGACTGGTAAAAGTGGACATAAATGAAGATTCGCAAGAGACATATTCGTCAACAAATCAGTAAACATAAATAATAGTCTCTATTTCTGGAGGTCTCGTGCTGTTCCAGATTTTGCGAAAGCGGCATCTTCATAACAAATTTATTCACTGTTTTAAGTGTAAATAGTATTAACTGTAGGTGGCGCTTTTCTGAGCATAAAATATGAGCACTGTAGTTCATGTGAAAACTTGAATTAAACATGTTGCTAGAATATAAGATATTAAAAGGGCACGTCTATTCAATACATTATGTACCCCCAGTGTTTGCAGCGAATAAATTTTTCGTAATGATGTTTTAATATAGCTTCGTTGTTTATTCATCTATGAAGTTATTTTTGAAGTATTTGTTCGAGAATGAAAATCTAATAATAACATTTACATATGTAAGTTTTCAACGGATGAGAAATTTCTAATAAGGCAAAATATTAAGAGCTTTATAAGTTGCAAGTATTATAAAATTTCCATCATTCAAACAGTTGTAAAACTTAAAAGGAAGAAAAAAGAAAACCTGAGTCTTGGTAGTTCTGCTATTTACGTGTTGGGTTCGCGTTCCGTTTGAGATAAACTTAAGAAGCTTCTAAAATAACAAATATCTCTGGAAATTTTAATAATTATACCTATCAACGTAGACTAAAAAGATGTGTATCGGTTAAACTATGTCCCAATTTTGATGAATTTATAATTTAGAAGCAAGCTAAGTATTCATATTTGATGTGTGTTTAAACTAAAATAACTCTTAGACAAAAGAAAAAGGACGCACCAAGAAGGGGACGAAATCCGCATGGGACGAAAATTGGTAAACGTGATGTACATATACAAAAAAACAAATTATTACAGTTTGAGAAAAATTGGATGATTTATTGAAGTGATAGAGCTACACAAAATGAAAAAGTTAGTAACGCATCCTCTGGCTGTCCACCTCTGGCCCTTTTCCAAGCCGTTATTTGACTTGGTATCGATTGATAGAGGTTGCGGATGTCCTCCTGAGGGATATCGTGCCAAATTCTACCCAACTGGCGCGTTAGATCGTCAACATCCCGAGCTGGTTGGAGGGCTCTGCCCATAATGCTCCAAACGTGCTCAGGAGAGAGATTCGGCGACCTTACTGGCCAAGGTAATGTTCGGCAAGCAATCGAAACATGTGCAGTGTGGAGGCGGGCATTATCTTGATGAAATGTAAGCCCAGGGTGGCGTGACATGAAGGGCAACACAACGGACCTTAGAACTTCGTCGGCGAACCGCTGTGCTGTAAGGTTGCGACGGATGACAACCAAAGGGGTCCTACTATGAAATGAAGGGGCGCCCCAGACCATCACTCCTGGTTGTCGGCCTGTGTGCCGGAAGACAGTCAAGTTGGTATCACACCGCTGTCCGGGGCGTCTCCAGACTCGCCTTCGCTGGTCATCGGGGCTCAGTTCAAAGCGGGACTCATCACTGAAGACTATTCTACTCCAGTCAGTGATATTCCAGTGCGAATGAGCCCGACACCACTGCAGGCGGGCTCGACGTTGTACAGAGGTCAATGGTAGTTGGCGCAAGTGGCGCCGTGACCTCAGCCCCCTTTTTGTGAGCCGTCTATGAATGGTCCTTGCGGTCACTGAAGCACTAGTTGCACGTACAATCGATGATAATAATGCATCTGGGGCTGTGAGTGCCGCTCTGACGATTGCTCGGTCTTCACGTTCGGTTGTTTCTCTAGGTCTATCGCTTCCTTCTTGACGCTGTGTGCGGCCACGGTTCACCCATTCCTGCCAACATCGTCTAATAGTGGCATCGCTCCTGCTCAAATTTCGAGCTTTTTGCTATGAGACCAACCGGCTTCTTTGAGCTCAACTACACGACCTCCCTCAAATTCTGACATCTGCGCATATCGCTCGCGCACCTGTATGCGAGGCATAGTTACTGTCTACCAGAGTACACGGAATGAAATTCGTGAAGAATTTATGACTTGGAATCGTAATTTCTCCTCTTAAATATCCTGCCTTTTGCGCAGATCAGATGCGCTGTAGCGACAACCGTTCATTCATTGGCAGCCAAAATGTAAAATTTTGCATTTTTCGTCGAAACCTCTATGCATATCAATTTGTGTCCAATTTGCTTTATATCTTCTCGATGCATCGTGGTGCGTCGTTTTTTTTTTGTCTAAGAGTGTATAAATACCACACAACTTCTGTCTGATGTATGTGGAAATAAAAGGACTATAAATTTGAACACTTCCGTGAATAAATGTTTAAATGTTGTCTGTGAGTCGGAATATTATGAATGTCATCCTACTGCGAGTCGTATGCTTTTAAAAACAAACTATAGTTAAAGGAGAAAAAAATTATTTCCAGATTTTAGCAGTTACACTATCTTTATGCAGTGTGGCGGAATACGAAAGTTATGTAATCCTGCTAAACGTCTACTGTCCTGGCGTCCAAAATGATATTCACACGATCAAAACTGAATAAATAAGTTTCGGATAATACATTATATTATACACATAAATACAATCTGTAAAACCATATATAAATGGTACAATGCGAAATTAATATATTATGAAGCAAAGGAAATTGAAATGGCATGTAATAACGGAATTTACTTTAGAAGTGAATAACCTCGGAAACAAATGCAGACTTTGGACATTAATTAAGGAACTTTGTCTCTCTCCTTTCATAGCAACGTGATTTCATGTTCATAAAGTTGTAATTAGAGTTAGGGGAATAATTACTCTATCAATATGGACCATGAGTGCAGTGGTGTAAGTAACAGGGTACCTGGGCTACAGCGCCCTGCCACCTATTGAGCTAAGAATTAGGATTGCTGATCAATTTTAGTCAGTAAGTTGAATATGTTTTCTGAACGTACTGACGAGAAATAATTTATAGGTGCATAATTCTGCATAAGTTGTTTTAAATAATAGATATAAATTATCAATAACGATATTGCACGAATAAGATTTCACATGATCGATTCCGATTGGAAGGTAAGCTGTTAGTGAGCTGTCGAGCTAATGACTGATAACTGAAAATAAAGTAGTTATTGAAACAAAAATGTGCGAACTTTTGGTGTTTTTAAAAGTTTAGATGGCATGTCAGTGCAGAACGTGTGATACAGAGACATTAACTACAGAGCAATGCGTAAGATGCATAAAAGCATTCCAGTAAGAATGAAATCAGTCCATGGAGGTTAGAATGGATGGAGTAAGCCTGCTCCGTATGTCCCGTGCCACAAAAAATGAAGCCATGAAACGTAACCACTCATCACGGTCGCTGCCATAAGCGCCCTTTTGGTTGCTTTTGTTTACATACTAATCGCTGTTGTCTAAATGTTAGCTATTCATCATTAAACGTCTGTAAGTCACCCGTTCTAATTTTAATACTTAACATAAAAGATTTTATTCTTAGTATATAGAAAAATCACAAGGATTGCAAATAACTCTTTCAAATTTAATGAAATCTTCGTACATGCATATTGTTGCGTTGTACGGGTTCGTGGATTTGAGAGTATCCGATGAAAACACGATGCAGAACAATAAAAAGCACAATTTATTAACAAGAATCACTATTTACAGCACAGTTTCCAAAATTACCTTTAAAAGCGTCGAAAATCTACAATAAATCCACTGAAACAATCAGCAACACAGCTTCAGGCTGTAACTGTAAAGGTAGCTTCACGGCAAAGCACTATCTCGATCGCTTTCCGTTCACAAAACTTTCGCGTAGCTTAGCACTCACAGTAAGCAGCTATTCTCACAATTCTCACAATTAATCACACTATGCTGGCTCTCAGAAACGCAAGGGTTTATATAGCTTTTCCTTAGGTTCCACAGGTTTCGAGAAATATCTCGACAGGAAGTTATTCTAGAAGCTTCCCGATTGGACCATGGGATATCGCCAAATGGGCAGGGGGGGGGGGGGGTAGCAAATCTGGAAACTCTACCATACACCATTTTATGGCAACCCTAGTGCTATGCCGGAAAGCTTACATACAGGCGCAACCGCCGAATTTTTCGTAACAATATGTATAAATGGTAACTAAAACGCAAATGTATTACATGGTAAAACCTGGAAGATCAGTGGAAATTTCAGTGGTATTTTATGCAAATAATGCCTAAAGGCAGTTTTCTGAGACTGCGGACTGTGAGATTTGCTTTCAAATTCAGTGTAATTTTATTTAACAATATGGTTCGAAGTCTTACCCATAGGCTGTATAGCGGCCCTTATAAGTCTTGACATCCCGTTGATGGCATTTCCTTGTTTCATTTTTGTGATATCAAACTTACTCTATTTATTTATTCTAACTTCCTTGGTTCATTCTTTCCAAGTAACAACTAATTCGTAAATAATGTTTTGTTGCCAAACCAGGAAACAAAAAATTTGACACTTCAAGTTAATACGTATGACGTCATGACTTAATAAAAAATTTAATATAATATAAACACTTTTTTTCAATATCAATAAAAGAATTAATATGCAATAAAATAAATATCCTAACATGGAACAAAAAAGGTGCCAGTAGCTGCTATTTATTTAAAATGCTGACATTAACGGAGCATTTTCGACATACAATGACGTCACATGCAATCGCGTGATTTCTTCATCGTCAGAATATGACCGTATATAATAATAATGTGTTTAATGTTTGGCAAAGCTAATTTTATTTCCTATTTTGTAAAACGTACATTTTTGACTAACAAACTCTACGATTTGAATTCAAGCAGTGGCGAATTAAAGCATTTTTATCTCCAGCACACGAGACTGTTGCCACTCAGAAAAATGAGTGCGAAAATTAGCTGTTTCAAAGTTTTAATTACCATCTCGGCCGATTAAAGTCGTAGGAAGATGAGAATGGTAGAAAGGGTTTTCCATTAATTTTTAGAATCCGGGGATACCTCTCTCGACTCTCCGCCGTTTCGGAGGAGATGATGTTATAAACAAACAAATTAACAGACAGACACACGCCCACAGATTTTGATAATGTAGATAAATATACATGTTCTTATGTAAATAATTATGAATTTTATATTCAAATGCAAAATTTGCTTATAGAATGTTCATGCAATGGAGAAAAATTACTAGAAATTATCTTCATCATAGACAGTAGTATCTCATTGATCAGTCGGCTTCTTTTCTTACTAATTTCAACTATGATAAGAACTTTTCATGTATAAATATATTCTTAAACAAAACGATTATTCTTAGTGCAAAAACTCGTAACTTAGACTAATTATTTTTTGATAAGTACGAATAAAAGTTGATTAAATCTGTATCTACAAATCTTTGAATAAAATATATATCACATTATAAATTAATTCCCAAATTTTCTGGAGCTTTATTCACGTTAGCTCTTAACGCTAATGAAAATAATTTAAATTCGAATTTAAAATAATTAAAACCTTGAATTCTTTGCAGCAAATAAGTAACTGAAACATATTTGTTGGCCGCCTAAAATTGTTTTAGGAGCCGCCAGTTTCAGATCACTGCTGTGTGTGACCTATTAATCATTTTCCTCTCCTTTCTTTCCTTACGGTCCAGATCCTCTTTCATTATTAGTATATAATTTATTATCTTATTCTATACGTTTTGTGTTACAAATTTTCACTTAATTTTTAAAACTGAAAATAGTGAACTAAACATTATTGGACCCAGTTTTTGGGAATTTTATGTGCCGTGATCAAGATGACTTTCTCTATAACAGCTCAGATTTAACTGTAATATAAATATGAAATTGTAGTTTTAATTATTAAATGCAAATTCCAAAGTAATTTTTATTAATATAAATGTGTCTGTAAAAATGCTGAAAAGTGAATTAAATTCAGGCCATATTTACATATTTCGATTTGTGATGAAAAGCTCTGCGCATATGCTACGGAGCTTAGTTATATGCAATTCAAGATTTGTAACCTTTCAGTTTAATTAAACTTTATTTCTCTTTTCCTGATAATTTTGGGATGTGAGCGTGATATAAATCTTCTCTGGTCTTCCATTTACTGAAATAAAATGTTTTTCTTGAAATAAGATCGATATGGGCTGTCCTTTTAATTATTTAATTTATTTCGATTACTCCACCTTTAATATTAATTTCTGAGAGAGTGAAATAAAATAATACCTCTTCCAAACCATAAATTAATTATTTTCCTCAGTAACCCCTTTTTTTTAATTTCCGATCCAAAAAGATATCTTTTATATTTTTGAAAATTCATTCCTGAATTCCTGAACTATACAGTAGTCCTAAGTATTCTGTCCGGAAATCCTAAATATTCTATTCTGAATTAAAAAATGCAAAACATTTTTGTCAGCAAGCAGTTTTTTTTGGCTTGACTTACTGGTGGTTATACATATGATATCCCTTTCACTGATCTCCAGTTTTCCCAAATCGCAAATTAAAAAAGTACTCTCTGGTTCTAAAGATATCAAATCTGTTGCTTTGAGATATTTAGGATTGTAGGGTTTCCCTTATTTTGCATAACAAATTTATTTTAAGTTTGATACCTTTCCTGAACCTTCCAACTTCTCCTTGTATTTTCTCGCCAGGATGTAAATTTAAAGTTAAGTGAATATTTAAACGGGTAAATCTTTGAGTTTATTCAGAGCGTGTTTTCGCTAGCCAGCACACGTTTCGTTGCTGTCTCGCTCTTACGATAGTCATCCTTTTGGCCATTTCGGATTATCATCACGCCTGTTAGATTTTTGAGAGTCAACCTGTTAGATGTAAATTGACGTGCTAATCCAGCACTATTCTATTTTAGATTCGACTTGAATTATATTCTGCATTTAAGTTTCTCTACGCAAGTTGACGGTATTTTGTAAGGCACGGAGACCGTACCTTTCTGTACGGAATTCCTCTTCTGTGCTGTTATTTTTTCACGCCTGTGCGAGAATTCCCCAGGTTCGTTCTAGGATCTAGATCTACTTTTATGTGGAGTAGTAGAGACAGATCTTACAAGATAAGTAAGTGCATAAGAAAGAACTATTAAAACTACGTAAAACATGTTTTGTAAAAAATAGTTTTAGAATGTTACTATGAAAACAGCTTTACATTCTTACATGCGTAGAAACCACATTGAAATCATTTATCGCAAATTATTTTATTGCTTACTTTAGCAAAAAATAATTTGGCTATTTTATTTATTGTCCTCGTACTGCACTCTGAATGCATCATAAAAGCTATTTTGACATGTAACAATAACTAAAGAAAGCGAAATTAGAGAAAATACAATATGATTATGTGTTCCTTTCAAGGCAGGAGATCTCATGGAAGAAAGCGTGAAGAAAGTCAAAATTGTTACTCTAACTCTCACCAATATTCAGAAATACAAAAAATAATCACGGAATGTAACTATAATTGCGCTGTCGATCGTGTGGGTACAAAACAGTCGAATGTATGACGCGCGACGCAAGGATTAAATCCAAAACCGAAAGCGGAAAAAAATCCATTATAGCCTATGCGGCTTTAATATTTCCTTTAGTGCCATAAAATTATAGTTTAATTTCAAAAATGAGCCATTAAATACTTTTGTTTTTAATAGTGCAGGTACTAGTAGATTTTATAATTGTTTAAGTAATTTTGTTACAGATTCATTTATAAGCAGCTATTAATAAAGGAGGAAAAGTCAAAGAAAAGGGAAGCGTTTAGGAGGAATGCAGCAAAAAGATTTTTTTCAATATGCAAATTAAATTCCTCATTCTTAATTGCTATATATCAGGGAAAATTTATACTTTTGATAACTATTGATCATGATTACCATAAAATATCAATTATTAGGAAACTTAATTCATACTTTTGGCAATTACTGATCATGATTACCATAAAATATTGCCATTTCTTTTAAATTAACTAGATTAACTAACTACAAAGGAGGATATTAATCGTAGTGACGCGACTGTCTTACGGATAAGGACGACCCTTGATTATCGAAGATATTTCATAACAGGGGGGAGACACTTGTCATGAGCTTTATACTCATATTCCTTCAGATGTAAAGGAATAACTAAATGATCCGGACACCACAGCTTAAAAGTAAATACATTCTGTTAATGTAAAAATTAGCAATAAATGAGAACCTATCTTAATACATTTTTTAAATGTCAAACTGCGCTTATAAACGGACATAACATTTGAAATGCATTTTAAGGGATAACCATTATTTTATATTTGCGTCAATAAAGTATACAAATGTTTCCTTAAAAGGTTGAATATTTTATTATACACGTAGATAAAATTAGCGTAAGGAATTTAATAACTGTTGCTTTATTGGTTTCGGATGTATATGTAAAAGAATTTGTAATACAGAAGATATATACAAAGTGTTATAAATGGTAATATCTGTAACACTGAACTATTTGAGTTCTCAGTTTAATTGGAAAAAAACGAAGCAATGCGTTGAAACTGTGTATGCTTTCATCATAAAAGTCTTTTTTGCTTCAAGAAAAATATCTTTTACGGGTTTAAACGTGAGTATATCTCTGAACTGCTAAAAGAGCAGATTGTCTAAATAACATGAAGCTCCTGTATAGGATAAATTAGTGGCTCTCGACCTTTCTGTCTAACGAGTATCATCTAAAGAAAAATTGAAAATCTTAGAACCACTACTACATTTTACAATGATTATTTTTCAATTTTTCAATAGAAATATTAAAAGAGATATTTTACCATTCGCACAACATATTAGCTGTTTGTATTAGATATTCACGCATAAAAAATATTAGATTAAAAACTGGTTACCATTTTAACTATCAAAATTTAAGTTCTAATGCTTTAATTCTAAAATTTAGTGTGGAATTTGGGCCTGCTTAAGACAGATAAATTTCTTTATGTCTACTCTTATTTCACTTAGTTTTAACCGTAAATTAGGATCCACTTTTAATTTTGTTCTGTATTTATTTTTCAAATATAACATGAAAGAAAATCCTTGTTCACACAAATAGGTTGTGCAAAAAGGAAATAAAAATTTAATAGCTTTATTTGAAATGCCTTTAAATTCTTTTCAGTTCAGCCAAAAATTAACAAGTATGTTATTTTTGAAATCTTCAGTTAGAGTTCAATGACAGGAAATTTCTCTCTCAGTTGTTCTTTTCTTTAACGAGATAAACTTTCTTGTACATTTGAACAAAGCTGATTTCCAGTCCAGTTTTCTTTTTTATAATCCTCTGGAAAATACAGGTTGAAATTATCTACCAATGAAAAACAATTATTTATAATATCGGATGCTAATTCTTCTTCTATTTTAAAATTATTTTCGGTTAGAAAACTTTCTAAATGTGGTAAAAAGCTTAAAATTCTTTTCAATTCTTTCACTTTTAGCTCGAGTTTTTTATAATTGCATTTATTTTATCTCTAATGATAAATAAATTAACTCTTTGTCCTTGTAATCCTAAATTTAATTCATTTAATGTTCTAAAAGTAGCAGCTAAATATGCTAAACACGGCAACTATAATTTGCTAAATAAACGTATTTGCAATTCAAATTTTGAATAGCAGAGGAAAATTTGAATTTCTGGTCGAAGTTCAGAAACACGATTTAAAACTTTGGCTCTGCATAACCACCTTACTTCGGAATGTAACAAAAGCGTTTCATGTTCAACGCCCATCTGGAGGTATAAATCGTAAATATTCTTGAATTTAAAGCTCGGCTTTTAATAAAATTAACAATTTTCACAGCTTAATTCGAAACGAGTTTCAGGTTTTCGAGGATTGTTCTGGTTACTAAAGGTTCACAATGAATAGAACAGTGAGTAAATTTAGTTTCAGGTGCGACTTTCTTTCTTTGATAAATAACACCGGAATGTTTTGCTTCTTTAGGTATTTTTCTCTTGTGTTCTCTCAACCAGTGATACGCGTACCACTGGTTGGGAATCGCTGGGATAAGTGATTTGTTATTTAAAACAGTTATTCCGAAATTAAAATCAAATTTGCGAAAGGAAAATGTGTAAACATTAGGCGATAATTTACTTTTACAAATTAAAAACCGATACGTTATCTCTTATAAATTAAAAAAAAACTAATTTCTGTATTTTTAAATTGAAAATCATGCAACAGTGATACGCGAGAGTTCCCGTGCTGATTAAAAGGCAACGACATTTTACAGCCTAGAGAGCTAGAATTCGATACTTTGCTTAATTATACTTCCAGTGTATTATATTAAACAATATTCTTTTGTTGTACAAATAAATTATGTTTGATTATCTATAAGTTGTAAAATTTATTAAAATTATAACCTTTGCAATGCGCTAAAATTTTTATTATAATATAAGTTATGGTCGTAACTCTAGACACCTAGTCTTTGATTTATTTTTGCCAATAATTAAATGTGTATCTATTGGTGTTAAATTTATTTACAAGTCCCCCCCGGGAGATTTGGTGATAGTTTTACTCCTCTTGGCCCTTCGTTGATTCATTCATCTTTGAAAAAAATTCGCTTTTCCTAGAAATCGTTCATGTCAGTGGTTTCAAAGAGGTGGCCTCCGAAGCAATTTTATGTAGCCCGACAATGCATTTCAGTTATGTATTTATTTTAATACAATGCTTACAGATTTCGATACAGCGTAAGTTCATTGGGCAATGGACTGCAATACAGTGCTTATTAAGAAAATGGAAAAAGCACTAGAAAGTATTTCAGCAGTCATTATATTCCAACTGGATTCATAGTTTACGCTGGCACACGGCCAAAAATACATATGTAACACATATATAATAACACGCTTAACAGATTGGCAAAAGAAGCTAAAAGAAAAAAGAGCATTAATTATTTAATTTCGGAAAAGGATAATTTAAAATCTAAATAAAAACAACATTAGAAACATATGGATTATATGCTCGATTGATAGCGAATGAAAATGGAATAGAAAGATTGATTTACGATGTCTTAAATGAAAAAATTATAGACCTTTATATGCTTGAATGCCAGTCCGCATGACTAGACTGAGGTCGGTACAATCAATAAATTTAATCGGGACCGAAAGCTGATAAAACTTTTATATCCTGGTGTGTCGCCATTTTATTTTTCAAATAGCTGGTACGTTATCTTTCCTTGAGTCAGTAACTAGTTGGTTGAAAATTAAGACGTCTAAAAAAAGAGCCATTGACCGATGAGCATTTATTATCCGGCATGAAGATAGTTTCCAGTAATATTTCTTCAGGGCTGCAAACGTTATCAAACTCGAAAAGCCATCAGGGTGTCGAACTGTAGTAAAAAGCAGAGAAATATGTAATTATTTACATAAAATAGTATGCATTTTTTCTGCATGTGTCGATAAAAATTTAATACATAAAGGAAAGATGTCGGTATTCATTTTTAAGTTTTGTTCCAATGGTGAAGTCTCCTATGCACATTTGGTACGTTTTCATAATTTGTTCATTTCCTGTTAAATGTTAAGTTATTTAGTGGTTAATTCAAAATATTAGAATTATTTGAAGTAAATGTCAATCCAAAAATTTAACATTTAGTTGCTAGTACGTCTGAATTACAAAATGCAACCAGCAAAAATTTGGTACAGATAGGAAATAAGCACGATAAATTTCAATTTTTTCATTTGCATTATTAATATTATTTGTTTGGGTAAGTTTTTATAAATATTTAGCTAGTGAAATTGCAAATTAAGTTAAAATATGGTTAGTTTAAAATGTGTTTCTCCCTCCTTTTAGAGCGCCTTAGTTGTGTAAGGGTAGCATAGTCGGCGCGTATTGGAGAGGTCCTGGTTGCTCATTTTTTACAAACTCCAACATAAAAAATTTCTAATGATTTTACAAGTTATTTGAAATTTTGTTAATATAATCTGGCCCCTCCAGCTGTATTCAGGTCATGCATGGGACTCGCCAGTTTCTTTCAGGTCGGGCATGTGTCCCGTATGCAATTTGAGTTTGGATGGGGGTCACTTTTGGCTTATTTTCGAGGCTTTTGGTACGGAATAAATGCACTTTCTTCTAAGAAATGAAGCTTTATTTTGAAATTTTAACGTATTATATTAGTTATGATCATTGTTCTAAAGGTTCTGTGAGCATGTCAAAAATTAATAAAAATCTTGAAACGATTTCTGACACAGTCCATGCAAAACAACTACATGGCAGGGTGGGTACAATGTGATCAATTTGTTTTACATCTGGCCTGGAAAGCATATTTTAACCTCTAAACCCCAAACTTAATGAAAGGATGTTTATGTGGCATCTAGAGTTCCATATGTTCAGCCAAATTCGAAGATCCTATAATAACTTTAACTAAAACTGTGTAAATTGAGTTTTCTTTGTCGTAATTGAGCAAGAACAGATACTGATATTAGTTACAAAGTTTGCTTTGATATGCATTTATTATCACCGCATCAGGAATTCGAATAAGTAAAGTAGCCTTTGAGAATAATTTACTATCTGCGATCGGTTTAAAACTACGCAGTTTCTTTAAGGGGGGGGGAAGAGGGTAAACACACATTTTTTCCAGCGTCGTTTCTCCGAAAATAGTTTTGAAACGTTAAATAAAATCTTATTTCTGCTACCAAGGTATTATACTGCTATCAACAGAACTCTTGAGCAAATTTTGCGAAGATTAACTTCACAAGTTCAAACTTACGTGGGATATTTCTTTGCAAAATGTTATACTGGTTTAAAGATAAACCCTCCAGCAACGGTAATTATACAAAATATCCAAATAAAAGAAAACTTGAATGAAAATAACTGACTTACTATATTTTTAACTTTTCTTCATTGAAGAGAGGGTCATGCTAAATTATCTTTCTAAATCAAAAGCAGTCGAAGGCTGTCGTGTCGTAAGAGACCTTTTAAGGGAAAGTGTCTCGCCTTCGTGCTGCACATGGATTAGAAAACCATTGAAACCTCTGTGCAATGAATCCGCCCACTGAATGACATCCGAACTTTTGACGCGCCGACCAACGGCTGAGCGGTAAAGTCACTGAATACCGACAGTTCGACACGGGCTCGCATCTCGCCGAAAAGGATGCTAGTTTTCGTGTTTTTCTCTATGTATAGCATGGATGCAAGCTAGTTTCCTTTAAAAATCCCTTTGCGAAGACATCCGTCCCCATAGACAGGTAGCACTTCAGTTACTTTGGCTTAATCAGTCAAGCAATCAACCGAACCTGAGATAAACTACCAAGTTTCAGTAATCTTTTCCAAGCTGCCTTTAGACCATCGATAATGAGGTTGTATTAAGAAAGGTTATTCTCTTGATAATGCAAATAAATTTTAACTTATTAATATGTTTTCTGTTCAATTGAAGTCAGAGGTAAGCTTTTTATTATGAAAATAATTTTAAAACGATAAGCATGATTTGTAGTCATCTGAAATGATAAGCAATTTTGTGTTAATTTTAATCGTAGATGGACTATATATAAAAATAAATGAGTAAAATTTTCATAAAAAGGAATTCCCAGCAATATGCTTTCCTCGGCGAGGAAAAAATCAAATCATTTATGCAATAAGCTTTCTCACTCAAAAGCATAATATTAGCAAATGTACTGTAACATGCAATGAAAAAAGAAAGTTTTCTTTAAATTATAAAGTAATCCAAATTATTTAGCTTCTATAATATTTTCTTTTGACTTTTTTATGTTACAGAAATAATAATTTATATACATTTCAACAACGCATTTACCAGTCGTTAATATTTACCACTCGGAATACAAAAATGTCTCGCTACCGTGTGAAATAAATTATGTCAAAAATTTGGAAAACTTATGGACGTGCGAAATTTGCATTCTTTGATAAAGATGCCGACAAGTTCTTTCATCTCTGCTTTTTAATTTTTAACCAAAAATACATTACGAGTACGAAAGGAGATAAATTGCATCTTGTGCAGCATCTTCTTAATATTCCATACGTAAAATTTTCGCAGTTTCATCGAAAAGGAATGCAAAAGATTACAGATATTTCCGATTATGTAAATTTTCTGAATTATATATGAAGGAATTTCTCTCAAAAGTAGCTTGGGAGTGATTTAATTGTAAACCGACACGTGACCAAACTGCTGTTACCTTTATTAGGATCACGCAACGCGCATAGTTTTATGGCAGCTTTCCTGTTTTCAATACAAGCACTTTTATGCCCTACTGAGCTCGAAGTTTAGTGCCTAATTGCGTACACTGATAACAGAGTGCTGTATATTTCAGCATTATTCAAATTCCCTTAGCTTAATTTGCAAAATTCCCTTAGCTTTGTTTGCAAAAATATAGACTTATCGTATCATTATTACAAATATTTCTCAGTCTTTGTACGTATATGTGTTATACAAAGCAAATTAAGAAATTCTAATCCAAGATCCAATCGTGCCCTGTAAGCTTCAATAACTGGTGGTAATACTGAATAATTATTTAAACCCAATTCATATTCAACGCGAAGTAAGAAATTGGCAAAAAATTCAATAAACTACTGTGGAAAAAATATAAAATAAACACGTCCATCATTCTAAATCATCAGTTGCAAAAGTGAAAAAAAGTGCAAAAACATATAGAATTAAAAATCATTAAGGTAGCACCAAAAATATAGATAATTTACATCTATTGGTGCATCATATGCATGGTATAAACGAGAGAAATAAAGGAAGCAGCCTGTTTTTGAACTGATAATAACACTATTTATCTAAATTTTAAAACTCCAATGAACTAGAAGAAACAACAAAACGACTTTTGTTCCCACCTGTCCAACCCGTACAGGCTGGAATAAGACGATTATTTTGCCCAAATTCTTATGCATCCAAAAATAATTAAGATCCAAATAATTGAAAAAAAAAAGCTTTAAAACTTTCCATTTGATTTAAATAAGTAGACACAAATCAAGTCGAGCAGAAATTTCTTCAAACAAATACACGTACACCGTACACAAAAATTCTTTTATTTCTAGTGTAAATTTCTAGTTTTATTTCTAGCTTTAATTTTATTGGCTGTGTATATAGCACGTGGATTTATCTTATTGATTATAATTATATGCTAACCTGAGCTGAAATCCGTAAGCAATCGCTTTCAAGGCAAAATTAATTTTCAAATTCATCAATTTTTTCTTAAGCCAGTCATAAATTAGCGAAACGTTCTGGGATTTTGATGATGAAGTGAGGATTAATTGCTGCTGATTTTGGTCATTTCTCTGCAGAACTCCGATCTCAAAGCAATTAATTTTCATTATATTATTTATAAATTCAATATATATGTTTGAACTTAGCCACAGGCCAAAAAAACTTTTTTAACATCGATTTCTACTGGCTTAAACTAATTGTTTATTTGAAATCTGGTCCTGGAAGGTATAATATTAATTTATTCCTAGTTTAAATATAAATTATTAATGCTATTAATTATAATTATTAAATTATTTTGCATTTAGTTAAAGTTACTTAAGTTTAAATTTTAAATTTAAGCTGAAGTAATATAGATACTTAATTATTCATTTTTTTTATTTAGGATTATCTCTTAAAAATGAAGGACAAAAACTATTGCAAATGGAATTTATTAAATGTTTATTCTTAAGAAGACTAAGATAAAACTGTTAAAATACGTAATAAATTTAGAAAACGTTTAAAATTTAAAATTTTTAATGGTAATTATCAAAAACGTACAGTTTAAATATAAAAATAAAAATAGAAATTGTACGTACGTAAAACATTTCCTAAGAGGGCTGACTTATGAAGGGTTAGTCCTATTCCGTAGAATCTGCAGTAATTTGGGAACAATAACGTTTCGTATTCGTACATATTTGAAAGAATTCTTTTCAAACTGCGAATCAATTATTACATAAAATTTGCAATTAAATTATTAATTTTCATAATACGAAGCAAATTTTCTAGTGCGATCAAAAAGAACATATTTACATAAAGATTATTTTAAAAGGTTATAGTAAAAATAAAGCGAAGTATCAGTTAAAAATTGTTAATGCATATAAATAAAAATAAAAAGATTACATATTTTAAAATAATATTATAAAATTAAAAAATCGCAAGTACACTGCGCAAAAAAAAGGGGGAAAGTTCTATATGTCCCCTTCTACTGGGTCGATTGACGAAATTCAACTTACGTTTTTCATGTCTCGAAAGCGCAACTTAGGACATGTATTAGATTTATATGCAACTTTGCTCTAATATAGGTATTTTGACACAAAATCGGACCTTTTTCTGAAATGGCATGCCAATTTTTTTCATATTTCGACTCTACGACTCAAATTATGCCAAACTAAACTACCAAGTTTTGTAAAAATAGCACCAGTAGGTTTTAAAAAATTAGGTCTCAAAAGTTTAGCTCCTCAATGTTAATTGAATTTGGTATATATTTATTAATCTCTCTTTTTTTTGTTAAAATTATTTAATTCTTTCTTTCACTTTTCGAAATTTAGGTTCATTCCAAATAAAATTCGCCCATTTTTTATGATTTATTTCTTAAAATTTGTACTTTTAAATAATTTAAAAAAAATTTCGAAAACATTTCGTTTTATAATCTATAAACTTTTATGACCATTTTAAAGTAGATGTATTTCTAAGCATACCTGCAAAAAATTAGAGTTTTTTATTCAAAATTCCCGAAGATATACGGGAATTTATATATTGTCACGTTTTGAAATTTGGTATACTTATTGAAAGCGATAATAGCATCAAATTTGGTTTATGCACTTTATTAAAATTACTTGAAATTAGGAGTGATGTGACTTTATCCGCTCATGCACAATGTAAAAAGGGAAATGAAAATAAGTTGTAATATATTAAGAAGTTCGCCAAGTGAGTTATTCTTGGCGCAAACTGAAAAAAATGCGTCAAGACAAATTTTTAAATTTCTCACTAAAAAAATCCGAAGTCGCGCATATACATATCCTATATAATCCTACACAGTCCAGTCACATTAATGTGACCACCACGTACTTTCCATGTCAGAGTTAAATAACCAATCACAGAAGGCAGGTGGCAGCACAGTGCAGTTGAGCGTATATAAAGGGTGTGTGAGGGCTTCGGAAAACATTTCAATCGTTGGCGTAATGTAGAAACGAAGCGATTTATCCGACTTCCAAAAGGGCATGATCATTGGCTTTCGGACCAAGGGTGGAAGCATTTCCGAAACGGCTGAGTTTGTGAACTGTTCGCGTGCCGCCGTGGTAAAAGTGTACCGTGCATGGCAAAATGGGACTGTCCAAAATCAGCGACGTGGCAAATGTGGTGCACCACGGGCCATAGATGACAGAGGCGAACGACGGTTGCGGAGATGCGTTCGGGCAGATAGACGGGCTACCGTTGAGCAACTGACCACCAAAATGAACCAAGGGGCTACCAAAAGTGTCTCCCAAAGTACTATTCAGCGAACATTGCTGCGTCTGGGCCTCCGAAGCAGACGCCTGGTTCGTGCACCTATGCTGACTGCTGTTCATCGACGGCGAAGGCTAGAATTTGCACGCCAGTACAGCAGCTGGACGTCCACTGAGTGGCGACAGGTTGCGTTTTCGGATGAATCGCGTTTTATGCTCCATCGGACAGATGGACGTTGGCGTATAAGGCGTGAAACCTCTGAAAGGAACCACCCTGCAACCATTGCCGGAACGGTCCAAGCTGGAGGCGGGAGCATTATGGTCTGGGGAATGTTTTCCTGGCATTCTCTAGGTTCACTGATCATTGTGGAAGGCACAATGGATCAATACAAGTACGCATCTGTCCTTGCGGACCATGTTCACCCCTACATGCGCATTGTTTTTCCTCAGGATGATGGCATCTTCCAGCAGGACAATGCGAGGTGCCATACAGCTGCCAGTGTACGTGCGTGGTTCGAAGAGCACCAGGATGAGTTTACCGTCCTCCCCTGGCCAGCAAACTCACCTGACTTAAACCCAATCGAGCATCTGTGGGACCATCTCGATCGAGTTGTTCGCGCCATGGATCCTCAACCGCGTAATCTAGCGCAGCTGGCCACGGCATTAGAGTCGGCATGGCTCAACATCCCAGAGAACACTTTCAGGGACCTATGTGACTCTCTTCCTGCACGTCTCGCAGCAGTCCGCTCTGCGAAAGGTGGTTATTCTGGCTTTTGACAGATGGTCACATTAATGTGACTGGACTGTGTATATAATACATAATACATATCCTAAGTCGCGCTTTCGAGACATGAAAAACTTAAGTTGAATTTCGTCAATCGGCAACCTATATCAGAACAATGCTATAGATAAATTTAATATATATAATAAGTGGCGTTTTCGAGACTTATTATATATATTAAATTTATCTATAGTACTGTCCTCAAATGGGACAGCGATATTTGCCAATCGGCCCAGTAGAAAGAGAGATATTGAACTGTCCCCCCCTTTTTTTTTGCTCAGTGTACATTACATAGATATATATTATGATTTTATAATTTCAGACTTTATTATATTTACTGCAACGATAGCTCTTACGGTATTTCACTTACAAAATGGGTCTTAGCGTGTTTGAGCTCTGTACGTGTACATTTTCTTTTAGTTTAAAATTGGACCCCTTTATTTTTTCCCCTTATGTTTTTTACATTTATTTTTGCTTTTTTAAACTTTTTTATTGCTATTTTTTTACAAGTTTACCTAAACGTTTCCTTCAGAAAATATTATTTTCTGTTGTTTTTGAAGTCCATTACAAATCAGAGATGGGTCCGTAGGACGACTGCAGTAACATTGCTCTGGATATCCAATACCGGAACGGGATTAAGTGTGTTGAATTCGGCCATTTCTATAATTACGAACGGATTCAAGAGAGTAACATTCCATTCCAAATTTTAATTTATTAGCTTAAGTCCTTACGTAATTTTTAAAACCTGCCTTTTGTATTATTCACTTTTAAAATTAAAACTTTATTAGTATTGTTGTCCCATTGTATATTTTTAATTCTTGCTTATAATTATTATATGCGCTTTTGGTTAGTAAAAAGTGTGAAATTATAAGTATCGTTTGTTTGCTGAAATTTTAGTCAAGTCCCACTCTCACTATACGTGCATGTATCTGAATTGAGTAATGTGTTATGTAAGGAAAAAGTGCACATTTTTTTAAAGTAAAATATGTTTATTTGAAACTCACACGCACTAAGCAAAATCAATAAAATTACTAAATGTTACGTATTCCATTTTTGTGGGATTTTAAATTTGACAAAACTTTATTTTTTATATTTAACTAGTTTCATAATATTTAACTAGGCATCAATTTGTCATCTAGACATCGAAAAATAACGGGTATTATGTTGTCATTTGGCAGTTTATATTTAGTGACATCTAAAGTGAGCAAATGGAGCAAGTTTCGAATACCCATGGAAATCAGCATTTTATGGTTAAACTTGCACTGTAATTGATTTCGAGTGCTTGTGACAACATATACACAGAATGTTTCAAAACGATGGCACTGCTAAATGTTTATAATCTGGTTTCCATGGAAACTTTTAAGTCACTATACCGCAATTTTGATCATATATCAAACAAAATGTTTTCTTCACTAACTTGGCTACACAAAACGTTTTTTCGCTTTCAAATGCTTTTCTTCGTGGTTTTATAATTGTAAAAATTTTTAATGAAAGTGTTATGTGACTGAAATTTTTATAATCTGTAAGTCTCCAGTGTTTTGTTACTTTTGTTAGCTAGAATCCCTGATCTGCGAAAAATTGGTTAAAAGATACATATTTTGTCGGGCCATTTTTCTGAAATTATGATGCGCTATATCATTCCCTTAGTTACCATATGCATACTTTGGTTCAACGTTATACAGTACAACTCGATTATAACTATCCGTGATTTAACGAGAACCTGGATTTAACGAGGAAATCGAAAATGCTTGGTTGGCAGAATGTTAAGTCTACGGAAGCCTTACTCTCTTAACGAGCAAACCCGGTTATATTTTTGTGATTCATAAAATTTCTATTGACTTCCACCTCTCCAGCTTAGCTAATCCTTTTATGGAAAAATGTCTTTAACATTCCGAAGTCAACCGAAAGTTAGAGATGCGTTATAAATCTTGCGAAAACGTGACGGCAGCCATTTTAATATTGGAAAGTGATCAGTATTGAATTTTTGCTAACGAATTCTACAAGTGTTATCCAGCCTATGGACCAAGGGATTATCAGAACTTTTAAATCAAACTTTCGTAAGCACGTAATTTTGATGCTTCTCGATAGAACAAAAAAAAATAGAAACAGCCTCCAGTGCTAACATAAACGTACTCAAAGCGATACGTTTAATGTATTATGCATTAACAATTGCTTCCATAAGGTTGAATTGAACATTTCTCAAGAGGGGCAAATCACTGAGGAAGAAGAAGTCGACGTCTTGGAAAACTTGGAAATGAGTAGAGAAGACTTTGAAAATTATGTATCTGTTGACTGCAATGTTATCACTTCCGAGATACCTGCTCTCGAGGTTATAGTAGCTGAAATTCGACTAAAGCAGATTAAAAAAAGATGAAAGTGACGATGATAACGATCAATGTGAAGAATTTCAAGTTAAACCGCCCCACCCAACATACTCAATGGCTTCTGAGTGAGCAAAAAATTTCAAATTCTTTGAAGCCAGGGATGCAAATGACGATGTTTTTAGGGGCCATAAGTCTTCTCTGAAGAACAATAACACAAACAGGAAGCAATAAGTCAGTTCAAAGCAAATTAACCAACTTCTTTTGTACTGTACAGAAATAAAAAATAAATAAAGTATATATTACATAGTAAGTATGTATGAATTTTTATGATTTTTTGACGAACCAGTGTTTTAAGAGCACTCGGTTTTAACGAGCAAATATCGCTGTCTCTTTATGCTAGTTATAAGTGAGTTTGACTGTATTAGTGTTTTGCTCGGAATTTTACATATTTCATTTCTTCTATTAATTATTTGGAAGTACAGCTTACTGAAGACCATCTGTTACCGAGACTGATAGGTCAAGGTGGGAAAGCCAACCTATTTAGATGTAAGCTTTATGTAGATGAGTAACGTCTTGGATATACAGCAGTTCTAACATAATTCATAGAACGCTTTCAGACGAGCTGTTGCAATGAAAATGTATTTTACATGAGATTATATAAAAAATACAGTCATCATATACAATGCTTCCTTGTGCAACTCGCTATTTAATCCCCATATCAGGATAGCCAAGATTGCTGGAAGGTTTCGATCCTGTCTCGAGCCTGAATTAGGAAAGACTGAAGACTCCAACAAAAAGGCCAGCATCGACGGCTGGCTCAAATACTCAAATCAAGACCTAATTTAAGTACATAAATACTGTATTAAGAAACTACTATCTTGTATTAGGGTTTTGTGTTATCAAGGATTCTAGTCATGGACTCTATATTTAGATCGTCTAAAGTCATATTCTTTATTATTCTTATTCTTATTTTTTTCTAACAAAAGCAGTGGAAAGAGAATGAAATTTATCCAATATACGAAGTGTTCCTCATGTCTAGATATTTAAGAGGCAATCATATACAACTACAGACCTGTTTAAAGTGTGTTTCATTGTGTTACATCTCCCAGTGTATTGGCGCAATGTAGTCTTACAGAAGTGGTAAGTTCTTAGTCTTTAAGACTGCTCATCTGTGACAGGTTCTGACCTCATCAACCACAGACTATAAGTTGGTTCCACAAATAAAAATCGAACAGAGGGAAATCTACCCTCTATGGAGGCCACGATTCGTGTTCTGTGTTTCTGAGTAACGTCTTAATATCTGGGTATAATACAAAGGGGTACCCTCGTGCCGAAATTGTGAAAAGAGAAATACCTATAGGTCCAAACTTAGGGGCATCCTATATTTAGGTGATTTGGTGTAAGAAATTTCGCTTGTTTATATGCAGTTTTGAAAAAAGGTTTCGCAGAGGCATATGATACATGTTTTTAAATTTTGAAGAATAAAAAATATCAGAATTCTATTCTCTTTGAAGTCTAGGAAATCTGTGTGCACTTAATTGTATTTGAATATTTTTTATTCATATTTTTTAAGTTTTGTTTGAATGTAGACAATATAATACAAATGTGAAGGGTTAAAGCATTTAAATTTAAAAAAATTCACTTCAAATCACACTGAAATTCATTAATTATCTATATCGTGGCTAAAGGTAAATTGTAGGCTTTCAGACTTCCAGTTACTATTTATTTTCAAAATAAATCTAAAATGAACCTCATTTTTTAAAAAATAATTTATGACATTGAGTTTTATGTGTCATAGCATACGATAAACTTCTTTATAGATCGATTTCCTTTCTATAATACAGTTTAAATTATAATTAAATCTTTGAAGTTTAAAATGAAATTTAATTCTTAATTTAAATGCTAATATGCTTCTGTAATTTACTTGCATTTTAGCTGGCATACATAGATAATTGTGTTAAAATTTGTGTTTTTAATAGGTTGCAAAAGAAGTAACTTGGGTAGTTGCATCCCACACTGCAACTCCAAATTCTGATGAATTGAGCGTAAATTCAGGTGATCAGGTCCATTTAGTAGAAAAAACAGAGAAAAGACCCGGATGGTCTTACGTACGAAGAATTGCAGATGATGCTGAAGGATGGGTGCCAAATTCTTGCTTGAGATCACCACCTGCTTCTTACGCTTCTTCTCCGAATATTGCTGAAATTATTCAAAAAGGTAGGATTATAAGTGTGTTATCTCTATAGTTTAAATAAACTTCTGGTAGAAAGTTGGGTGCAATAGAATTTCTTTTAACCGGCAGCAATCAGACCTTTGCGATTCCGCATAAAAGATTTTTGCAGATAACTGAATAGATATTTCTAAAACTTATATATTAATGTGTAAGGATTTTAAGTTTTACTAACATTTATTTTATTTTAAAACTTTGCTATCCTCTCTTATTTTCCATTTCCGGCTAGAATAAGCGCGAAAGAGATTTGTTTATGCAAATGAGGTTGAAAACTACATAAGTATTTAAGACATGGCTTTCAGCCAAAAAGAGAAAGAGAGAGAGCGACTTCTCGCTGCTTTACCACACGAGTGCGTTTCATGTCTGCCTTTAAGGCCAGAACTTAATTCTCGCTGATAATTGAAGACGTATTGTAGTTTTTGCATTCTGCTCACTACATACGTAGTATTAAAAGGCCAATCTTCGCGTTACTACTCTCTGTAACGTATCTAAGATTAGTTCTTATTTAGTTAAGTTAGTTTATTTCTTATTTTCTACATTTTAGACCATAAGTGCTGGTCTTTGTATCCCGAAGTGCGGGAACGGCTGTACGCTATGATTTAACCCTTCTTATCTTTGTTGTATTTTTAACACACGCAGGAGTAAGTAAGCATCCTGTTCCTACTCAGAACTCCAGTTATGTTTGCAAAGGCAATTAGAAGGAATAGTAGTCCTGAGGAATGTTTCGTGATGCCATCTATAGAAATCGCAGCATTAAAACTCCGCTAATCGTATTTATCTATCTATCAGCCACTTTTGAATAAAATATAACGAAAACCGTACAGATTATTGAAAATTAAAATATGATTTTATATTTCAGAAGAGTAATGATAAACACTGTTTAAAAATTACTGTGTATAATATCACATACCAATTTCTTAGTCATGTCCCCGGATCCCCGGATTTTAAAAGTCCCTCCATGCATACAATGAACTTTGTAACATAGTGTACTGACATAGATGAGTATAGTTTGGGCAAATCTGATGAAAGTCTGCAATCCTTCGTCAGCTTAATTCTACATATTTCTCATAGTCTGCGTTTGTCGGTTTTATCTTCATTGTCCCGCTCCTCCTTGTCTTTCTACTTTCCTAGTGCTTGTCCGATTATTTCCTTATCATCTTGAAATAGGGTGACAGGAGCAGAATTTTCTACGTATATTCAAACCTGAACCTCCTTCTTCCTAATATGAATCTTCTTCAGACACTAAACGAAACCCAAGATGGCGGACACGGGCGCCGGACGTGTTTTAAAACTAAGAGAATTCTTCGTCGCTCGACTCATCATCTACGTACCTGCTCACAGAGTACAATTTATACCAGCAGTGGCATAACGTAGTGTTCTTTACATCTTTCCAGGCAAGAGACAAAGTAAATTTGGCGTCTTATAATGTGAATAGTTTCTTAACGTCATGGCCATTGCTTTCAAATTTCATACATAGACGCATAAAAGGAATAGGTAGTTCATCATTAAGTTCTGGATAATTCATTGTTCGGATAAGGCTTGTGATGTTGTGCGGCAGAAACACAAGACAAATGTTTTCCAGATTTAAGTCTTCAGATTGCTAACCCATTCCAGGTTTTTTTTTGTCTCATAAGCCTAAATTCCAAATTTCAATTTAGACCTTCAGAACTGCTGCTGCTTCAATACTGTCGGTTAGCAATGAGTGCAGGTTACAAGGGATTTTATTATATATGAAAAAATGTACAATGTACATAACTGTAGAGAATTTTTTTCGGACTTCGCTGCTTCATAAAGGAGAGGCGAGGTATCACACGTATTGAAAGCAATAGTTGTAGTTTCTCTTGATTTCAGTAACGTGGATATAAAATGGTGGAAAGAATAAAGGTGATTTTAACATTTCAGCTTTGCATACTTAATACGTTTTAAAGGTCAAGAATTTTGTTGTTTATTAACCGATGAACTTGTTAAGCTTTTAATTTAAATACCCTATTAACTTATGATTTAGTCTACATTTTCACTTTTATGTTTCGATAGTTCTCATAAAGGTGTAAATGAGATTTATATAAGAACAGAGTTCTTAAAAGCTATGGAGAGAACTTTGGCAGCGACGCTGAGAGTTGTGACAGAGAGATCTTTGGCAGCGACGCTGACAGTTGTGATATTTCCTCACTTAGCTTTAAGAGATACGTTATCTGGCGTTAACTCTATGTGTTAACCAGAGCTTACTTTGTTAGATCTGAGTCAACCTTGTTAGCTGTGCATTTGTAAGCCTCCATTAATTTACTTTTAATTTTAAATATCAGATTGTAGGTTTCTGCTGTATCTAGAAGCTTGTGTCCGTGTTCTGGAGACCCTATTAGACTGGAAGCGAGTTATCAAGTTATCATTTTAGTGGCGAACAAATGACTGTCTTAAGAAAGTTAAAATGATCTTTTTTCGTTAACTCTAAATTAATAGAAAGGCAATGTTTCGACTGTCGAACTTTCTCTTCTTTCAGGTATTTAAATTAACACACGATAGCTTTAAATTAAAATGTAGGTTACATAATCAGAGACTACACATGAAATCGATTAGAAAAGTTAGCTGAAGATATTACCGTCGCGTATTTTTAAATGTCAGCTAGCAAGCTGCTGACGCTGGAATAACTTAGGCAAGACGAGGCTGCCAGAAGCTCTAAATCTAAATATTCAAACATTTGGCTTAAATACAGTGTGGGAATTCATCTAATTTAGCTAACAGTTAATTTTATTTTAAAGCAACTTCCCTTTTATTCTCGTTTTCAACTCACGCTTTCTTGCCAGACTTAATGAGTTAACGCGCATATATTCAAATGAGGTAAAATATAGTAGTATTTAAGGGGAGGTTTTGGAAGGCGATTTTACAGCGTGTTATTATTATGCCTGCCTGAAGGCCACTTTGTTATCTTTATCGAACTAGGGACTAGATTTCTGTAGAGTTGAGCGCTTCTAGTTATTAGGCTTGTTTACGCCGACGTTTAGTCAGACGTCAGAGTCTGCCTGCGCGTTAAGTAAACTGTGAAGGACCGTTAGTCTAAAATTCTATTTTTTTTACATTATTTGTTACCTTTTGAGTTAAGCCAAAAGTGTTGCCATCTATAAGCACGAGTCGGTGTCATCTGTTCAATTTATATTGAGTTAATAAAAGGTTCTTTACACCCTTCTCTGGACTTTGTCATACATACTTGAGGATAATTCCTCACGCTTAGTGCCTGCTAGCTTTCGTCAGTTTATGTTTGCAAAGAATACAAGTCGCTATAACACAAAAGACTAATTTCTGTTCTGGTGAAGACTACGGAAGGAAGAAGTTAGAGTAAAGGTTAAATCATAATAGCTAGTTAATTAACATAAGATTTTTAAATTTTTTGTTCACATGAAATTTCGGATAGATTTACAAGCACTAGCCGTTCTTAAGGTTAAATAAAAAGACTTTTTTTAAACGTTCTTCTGGCTCAGTTGCTGTTTCGACAGACACGGTGATAAGTCTTCGGTAGTTTGAGTAGCGACGAATGTTTTAGTTAACGAAGGAGTGGAACCCTACAATTCTTGAGAGCTATTAGAGTAATTGAAATCTGAGTATCATAACTATATGTTACATATGTTTTCAAATTTTTTTGGTGTCTTCAATGGATGCAGAGTCAGTTGAAAGGATACTAATGATGTAACGGAAATACAAAGGGCCAATAATTTCTACGCTACGCCTATTTAAGATTGCTCTCCCGAAATAGTTGATTATGCCCGACGGTGAGTAACTTTAAGTTTCTTATGTCTTGTGAACACAATCTTCATGATTCATCTTCATCAGCTCCCGTACCAAAATTCATGCGAATCGGACAAGTGTTCCAGAAATAATTATTTTTGCGCTAATTTAAGTACTTAGTATTTTCCGGCACGGACTTTCACCGGAGTACATTCAATAGTGCTGCGTTTTGTGTGTTATTTACCTGGACCCAGTGTTTGTGTGTGAGAGTACATTATTCCAATTGGATTACCTGGACTACAAGCAGTCTTCAAGCATAGGGAAGCATAGCGGCCAAGGTAGGCCTTTTGTTTTAAATATTAATTAGGATCTCTGATTACGAACACTCAATTAATCATCCTAATTAGTTTCTTCTCGGACAAATTTAAGCGACGCTCTCCACGTAGTCTTTTTACAAAAGTTATGCTTATTGAATAGATGGATTTTCTGGACGTCCTACGACCTACTCTTTTTCAGGTGTTAATTGGATTTTAATTTACTAGAGTGTTAATTAGCGTGTTTATTGTCTAAAATTATCATATTTCTGTAGTACATTTTATTACCATAACCCATTACAATTCTATTCTCTGAATAATTTTAGCCTGAATAGCTGTTTATCTGGATTTTTAGGTGTTAATTGTTTTTTAATTATCTAGAGTGCTATTTATTTATTGTCTAATTATCATATTTCTATAGTACATTTTATTACCATAACGCATTACAATTGTATTCTCTGAATAGTTGTATCCTGAATAGCAGTTTTATCTGGATTTTCAGATGTTAACAGTTTTTTAATTACCTAGAGTGCTAATTATTTTAGTAATTAATTACATGTGATTTAGATCTACCAACTTACTATTACCTGCCATCTCCCCTGGTTTTCCTGTTTTGGTTATCAATTTATTATGCTCACTGTTACTGGTTTTTAATTAACTGGAGTGCTAATTATTTTAGTAATTAACTAGTAATATTTAGATCTATCAATTTACTGTTAGCTGCCATGTCCCCTGGTTTTCCTGTTCTGATTACCGTATTTATTCTGTACACCGTTACTGTTTTCATGCACACCGTTCTATTCAGCCATTGCCATAATTAATGTGTAATTCTACCCCACGTTATTTCTGATTTTTAACACCGACTTTTTATTACCTGCTGTGTTTTTTTTTAATGAGCCAGTTTGATAAGTAGTTTAGCTCCTAGCAGTGCTATATGTTTTATTATTAAGCACTATTTTGATTATCTGTGTTATTGCTATGTTGTATAGTGTCACACACTGATCGCATTGTCACATTTTGACCACGTACTGTAAGCAATTAGAATAAGTGTTTAGTTTAGGCTATTACAGCAAGTGTTTACATAGCAAAGATAATAGTGTTTATGTGTATAGTGTGCATACAGTGAGCAGCGTAAAGAGAATAGTGTGCATATAGGGCAAGTGAATACCGCATATGATAGTGCAAGTGATAGGGCATATTTATAGTGCAAGTATACAGTGTGCAAACAGTGAATTGTGCATTATAATAGTACAAATGAATAGTGCGCACATAGTGAATAGTGCAAGCGATTAGTGATTAGTACATAATAATAGTGCAAGGTGAATAGCGTACAAAAAGAGGACGACGCAAGTGATTAGTGCATCTTAATAGTGCAAAGTGCCTAGTGCAAGTGAGCAGTGTGCTTAGTGAATAGTGCAGGAGAATAGCGATCAAGGTTTACATGACTAGTGCAAGTGTGAATATTGCCAGTATACATTGTATATGCGAATTGTGCTTTAAGTATTTAGTGTCACAACAAAGTGTGTCTCTGTGCATTAACCGTATAACACATTAATAGTGCAGATAAGTTCGATAGAGCTTCGTCAAAGTTAATAGTCATATAGCTATCTGCAAGTAAAGTAGATAGTCTGTGAGTATAGTGTCTGTGCGAAAAGTGATCAGTCACACAGTGCGGCACAAGATTTCGTGCAATAGTGCTAACAGTGTGCTAAGTGTGTCAAGTATTTACAAGTTTACCAAGTGTGACACAAGTGTCATCTCAAAGAGCTAAGTGCCAGTGTTTATAGTTTTTTTTTTTTTTAAGCGCATAATTGCTCAGTGCTGTGTTCCACTCTGACATGACACGTCCGTCAACTTTACCAGACGAGGCAGAAACTACCCCACAGGATAACTTGAACACGGTGGTATTGCTGACGTCTGAACTCACACACGAAGAACGAATTGCAGCTCTAGCTAAAGATATCAGACTAATTGCCGACACTCATAGAGGAGGCAGACACATTCTTCCCCAAGACTTAAGGGACAGGCTTAAGCAGTCACTGGAAGTGTTACAAAGCTTCGCGATCCAAGGTCCAAACTGCAGTCCCAAATCGCCAACACACGAGACAGGTACTAACACATCTACCTTTGTCTGTTGCGCTTTAGAGCACGTCCAACACAGAGCAGGACCAAGTGATACAGCATCATCAAGCCTTTTCACTGACGAAGAAACGGCTGTAATTCCCCAGGTGCACATCCCAAGAACTTATGCGGAGGCGGCAAAGCTGATCCAGAAGCCCAGTCAGACTAAGAAGCCCAGCATCCATACTCTGCTGATCTATCCAGCTCATAACTCCCAAGGAACAGGCAAAGATCTTAAAGCCACCTTGAACGAAAAATTCCCCCTTCCTACCCTAGGAGTTAAAGTTAGTACAATAAGGAAAATCCAAAAAGGAGGACTGGCAGTCGACTGCCCTACCAAAGAAGATCTCTTAAAACTAGCCGATACATTAGGAAGTGAAGAAGGTCAGAAACACGTGCAGACAAAACTCCCAGAAAAAAGGCAACCTAGGGTTGCAATACGCGCAATACCGCCAGAGGTACAGAAGGAGGAGATCGAAAGGACTCTAGCTTCGGAATTTGGCCTTACTAAGCCCACAGCAAAGGTACTGTACAGACTGAAAGAAGGACGAAATGGAACAAAGTGGATCATCCAATGCGAACCAGCGGCATACGACAAGCTTATGCAATTCAAAAAGATCAGCTTCGGATGGAGAGTCTACCGAATCTCAGAGTATTTCAGTACGCGACGGTGTTATAGATGCCAGGCATTCGGACACCTGCAAAGTGAATGCAAATTCAAGCAACACTGCGCCTTCTGCTCAGGAAGTCATAGCGTTAAGGAGTGCAAAGCCACCAGACCAACTTGCATCAACTGTGCTGATTTTAACTTCAGAACACGCGGTAACATCAATACAGCGCATGCAGCATACACAGCCTCATGTCCGACGTACGCAAGATATGTTGAGCGACAACAACGTAACACAGCCTACTAACCAACAGGTTAATTCTGACAGCAGAAACCAACAGTTATCCTCAGCATCAAATAACTCCACGACTACACAAGCAATCTGCTGCACACAGATAAATCTGCAAAGAGCAGAGGTTGCCACAGCACAGTTGATACAGCATGCAACGGAACATTCAGTAGACTTCATGATGATACAGGAGCCATATTGCCGGGAGGGATGCATTGCAAGTTTCCCGATAGCATGGAAGGTCTTTCAGGCAAAAGCAAATAATTAAGATCAAGCACCCAGAGCGGGTTTAATATGTTGTAACCCGGCCTGGAATCCGCTGGTAATTAAACAGGACAGAGACTTTGTTGCAGTTTCGGTCGTGTTCAAAAACGCACAAATGATTCTTATATCTGCGTACTCCTCTCCAACAGACCCTATTGATAATTTCGTAACTAATGCAACTCACGTCCGGTCTAAATGCCCTTCAACGCCACAAGTCTATGGATGTGATCTCAATGCACATCATGTGAACTGGGGATATCAAGACATCACTCCTAAAGGACAAGTGCTAGAGGACTTTTTAACAGCAAACGACCTACATCTGGTCAATACCAGCGGCGCGCCACCCACGTATGACAATACCTACTGCAAAGGTTGGCCAGATGTCACCTGGCAACAGGTACAGCTCTATCGCAAATACAGGACTGGAAAGTTAGTGACGAACTCAGCTGTTCGGATCACCGCTACATTACCTTCACTATCAAATGTGACACCAGCATCTGCATTTTAAAACGTTTCAAGTTACCAAAAGCCAAAATCCCTCCTCTAACAAAAGCCTTCTCCATGTTATTAACAGCAGAAGAGGAGGCACTAGAAGCATATAATAGCAAAAATGAGATGGAAGAATTTACAGCACACTTCTTGAATAATATAAAGACTATCTGCTCTAATCTGCTTCCGACACGAGCTGCCAAGAAACTCCACAGCATTTCCTGGTGGAGTAAAGATCTCAGGCAACAGCGTCAGAAATGTCGTGCTCTAAGACGCAGAATAAGAAAAGCAACCGACGAGGATACCAGAATGCACTATTTATCAGTTTTCCGTAAGGAAAGGGCAATATATAAAAATAACATCCTCGTTGCAAAGATAACAAGTTGGAGAACCTTTTGCACACAGAATAGCAATCCATATAGTGTCCTTCACAAACTATCTACTAATAAGATATACCAGCCATCACAGATCTTCGCCCACCCCTCTCTTACAACAGACATTGCAGGAGATACAGCTGCCACCTACCTTGATGCACTGTTCCCGAAAGATGACCCTGCACAGGACACATTGGAGCAAAGGGCGATACGTGCAGATACAGCACTTCCAGCAACTCCAGCCGACGAGCCCTTCAGTGTCCCGGAAATCAGACAGATCTACCGCCATCTCCCTCTCAAAAAGGCACCGGGACCTGATGGCATTGATTACAGCATCCTTAGAATAGCATACAAAGCAAGACCATCCTTCTTTACCAAATTCTTCAATCAGCTTTGGCGCCATCAGGTCTTCCCCCGCGTTTTTAAACAGGGACAGGTTGTCCTGTTCTTAAAAAAGAATAAAGACGCAGACCATCCGCGCTCCTTCAGGCCAATATGTCTATTATCCTCCCTAGGGAAGATTTATGAGAAGTTAATAGTCAATAGACTCAGATTTCACCTTCACCGCAGCCACTACCTCAGCAATAGACAATTCGGCTTTAGAGTTGGAAAATCCACCACCCATGCTTTGCACGCTATTTTAGAGGAAATACAAAGAAACAGATCGGGCAACCTGCACACTGCATTCATCTCGCTGGACCTCCAGAGTGCCTTTGACACACTCTGGTGGCCGGCAATCAAGCAGGCACTCAGGAAAGCGCAATGTCCCATCAATCTCTACAACGTCATCTGCCACTATCTACAGGACAGAAGTCTTCTAATAACCCATAACAACGGAGTTACAACTAAACACCAAGAAAGAGGCTGCCCGCAGGGCTCGTGTGCCGGGCCGATCCTTTGGACGATTACTTTCAACGCGATCCTGGAGGCAACTTGGCCGCGACACACGTCAATCGTCGCATATGCTGATGATGCCGCATTGTTAGTACGAGGAAGAACCCGCGACGAGCTTGAGAAGAATGGCACCGAGTCTTGTGCACTCTTTGCAAAACTCTGCGGCAAACTTAAACTTCAATTATCTATTGAAAAGTCCTGTGCTCTGATCATACCGAAGCAAAGAGCCAACCTGAGACGCAAACCATGCATCAAATTAATGCAGAGGAACATTAAAATCAATAACACCTTGAAGTACCTTGGCCTTCTATGGGACAACAAGTTAACATGGATCCCTCATCTCCAAAGTATTAAACAGCGAACTTCTGAAATAGCAAGGAAAGCTCGCCTATTTCAGGGGCGAAACTGGGGTCAAAACCCCCACATCCAGAAAATTCTTTATCTGACGGTCTCTGAGAAAATAGCCCTTTACGCTTCAGCAATATGGGCCAATCCGATGAGTGGTAGGAAAGTCAAGCAGCTGGGCACCATACAACGACCTTATGCCACTGCACATACCTAATGCCACTGCACATACGCGCGGAGACTGAGGCTGCTTACGCTACGGTTACCCATTTAAAAAAGGATGCTACCTTTTGTGGACACACCCAAGGAACCCCCTGGAGACGCACCCGGCGCATAAGGGACGAAACGTAAGAATTCAGGTCAACAAAAGTGGCGAGCAAATCAACATACAGGATCCACGGTACCCCACGCAGTACTATACAGACGGTTCCAAGCTCGACGAGGGTACAGGTAGTGCATTTGTCCTGTACCACGGAGGAAGGAAAGAAATCGAGTGGAAGGGGCACCTTCAGCCAGTAAATAGTATTTTCCAGGCTGAAATCATAGCCATTACCACTGCGATTCAACATGCAATTGACAGCGGGATTACCGATGCAATGCTGTTTACAGATAGCATGTCAACGCTATTCGCCCTAGTCAATCATAACCACACCTCGCCATTGATAGTGGACCTACAGAATATTCTGCAATCCCATCCCCAACTAAATGTAAAATTAATATGGACTAAGGCACACGTTAACAACGAGGGAAACGAGGCAGCCGATTACCTGGCCAAGGAGGCAGCCAGCAACATAGCTGCACAGACGGTAACAGTTCCGGCGCCACCCTCGTATCTCAAGAGAACCCTCAAGGAAAAAGGCCTGCAGAAGTGGCAAACAGAATGGGAGACATGTGATACGGGTCGCAGAACCCACATATTTCTGCCTAGAGTGAAAATGGAGCGTCAATACTCCATACCTCCTATCACTAATTACATCTCGGGGCACGGTCCCTTTCCCTGCTATTTTGAACGATTCGGCATCTCCAACACTGGCTTGTGCGTCTGTGGGTCGCTCGGAACCCCAGACCATTACATCTTCGAATGCCCGCTCACGGAGGATAATCACCTCCACTTGCCATCGGACAACCAAATAGCCTTTAAACGATTCATCATTAAGAACAAAAGCACAGTTAACACCATTTGCAGAATCATCAGCCAGATAACTGCCCTGGGGCAAGACATATGCCAGACTCACTAAAACAGGGTCTGGCATCACTCAACCTCAAGTGGCACCTTCGCAAATGTATAAATAAGTACATACTCCTCCGCATCTAAGGCAATACAGACTTCTAGTGTGCTTTATGCGCTAGTAACTCCGTTATTAATAGTGTTTATATATTATGTATGTTTATGTGTTATGTGTTATGTTTATGTGTCTTTCTATATGCAACCAGTATGTTATGTGATGTAATGTATACCTTGCAAATCTAAAATCTGCAATCCAACATAATAGTCAATGTATCCCTCATCAGCCCTTGTATGGCAGTGTAAACTTTAATTTAAGATCAAAATAAACTCCCTGTGCGGCCCCTTGGGGTCCCAGGGAGTTGTTACCTCTAGGTAGGGGAGGGCGCGGGACATATGCCTGTTTACCTATGTTAGACACCAGGCGTCCCCGTCCTCCGTCACCTGTCACCTGTCTTGTGAACACTAAAGGCGTTTACATAAACTCTATTAAACCACTTGCATGACTCAGGGCTCTAATATCGACGCCCACATCGCGCTGTGCACTTTACGCAGATTAACCGTCAAAGCGAGATAGATGCACGTGGGTAGGATAGCTTCTTTCATTTGGAATGAAAAAGTGTTCCGCTCTGTGGCTAGACTTCCCCCCCCTTTACGATTCGAAGGCAGATGACTACGACTGGAGCCACAGTACTCTCAGCCAATAACATTTAGTTTCGTACATGTCTACCAAGATAGTTCTGTGTTGACAAGGGATTTTCAGTTATATGTATCATAATCACTTTGAGTATTTTATAGCAATAACTATAGTTTTAGCTGGTTAGTACGTATTTTGAACGGATCCTTGTTGTTATTTGCTATATTATTGCATAAGAAAAAAGTTTAATTTATTTTTTCTTTTATATCTCTACAAATAAAAGTTCTGACCTTTTACTTCACTAAAATAATCCGAAAAATATTCATTCCTATAAATTTCCTTGAAAAAGCATAAAAAAGTCATCGAATATTGTAATAACATGCAACTTTTATGCATGTTCAAATAATAAGCTGTTAGGAATGATAGATGAAAATTTCGCTGGAATTATCTGTTTCAATAATATTCAACTCCAGTGTAGTGAAATGTCATATAGCTCTTGAAATGCTGGAAATCAATCGTTACCATTTAATACAAAAGATGTAGTCTCTTAGTGAGTTCAATTTAGAAAGCCGAAAGGAAAAGGCAGTTGTTTTCACATTTCTTAGTATTTATTTACACATCATCTAAGGCTGGAATGAATCTAGTTTTTAAAGGGAAAAGTGTTACAGAACCATCTACGTAATTACAGACATCAATGGATCTTCCTTAACTTTTACCACAAGTGTAAAACCTGAGGTCGTAAGGCTCCATGCTTTTACGCTTTTTCGAACCATCTTCAGTAAATTTACGTTCAGGTTCCTCTAATACTAAATCTGAAGTGTTTTAAAGTAAATTTTACGTAGTTTCGTTTGTGTATATTGCTTTTATCCTTATATTTAAATTTTTTGATTTTAACAGGATATTGATTAAATGAAATATTACCCTATAGTGTCAGTAGATCTCGAGAAGAAGGGGTGAACGTGTAGTATCGGAAATTGCGAAGAGAAATGCAAGTTGGAGGGTGTAAGATGTTTACCTCCAAGGTGCGCTATTTCGCACTTGCTTAGTCTTAAAACGTGTGACTGATGAATCTGCATTCATGCAAATAATGCTTGTCTATGCACCCATATTGAAGCTTGTCCTGTTTTCAGTAACACTAACAAACGAGGTCCGAATTTTGATGATATATGCATCTTTTTTTTTAAAAAGAAAGTCGTTTCATTTTTTTAGTATTTTCGTCTTTTATTATATCTTTTAAGTCTTTAAAGAATTTTGAGGCCTTTTTTGGGCATTTCAGAGCATTTTGAGGCATATTCTAAGAATCGAATTGAAATATAAATGTACCCTTGAAATAAGGCTATCACTGTCAAATTACATAGAATGTTTTCTCCGCGGACAAAACTGAGGGAAATCTTGCTTGCGTCAGGTTCAATATCAGGATCCTAATTTCAAGTATTAAACCTTAGAAGAGCAAAATATGGAACATGTCAAAGCAATAAATTAGGCGAAGTTTAAAAAAAAGACCAAAGTTTCAAATACTACATTTGCTAAATTCAACACTGTTTTGACTAAAAATTGTGGCCTCTAAACTATGCGAAACCAATCCGTCATCTTGACAGGAAAAGCAGACTATTTTGAAACTGAAGAAGAGTTAATGATAAGTGATGCAGTTCTTTCAAGTGTGTTAAAATAACTGCAGTAGAAGTCAGGAGAAGTGTCTGACGGTATAAAAACTGATACTCTAATAACAGATCTTTCGAAACCATCAGGAAACACTTAATAATTCAGCGCAGTTGTAATACATTTGTGAGGTTTAAAATTCAGATGGGAAAATAAAATTCAGATAACAGGCACCTGCAATTGTTTGGGTTTTAACTCATTTGCCAGTGTTTGTCGATTGTGCCATTTTTATAATGTAATTTTTTATGTTTAGGGTACTTTATTATTATTATATTTAATTGAATTTTTCATTTTAAAGGAATTTTCAGGTTATTTTTAAGGGCATATTCAATTAATCTTTAAGTCGCCAAAATCCGGGCCCTCCTGATAAGATTCTGTGAATATCTCCTTTTCGAAAAAAATTATGTTGTTCGCTACTTTTTACGACAGTCTTCATAGAAATGCTCATTATTCAATCATTAACATCAGAAATGATTCTCTAAATTGATATATTATTTTTAATTATATACGTATGGAAAAAACATTAGGAAAACATAGGAAATTTAATATACTTACTTAAGAAGTTAAAAACATCACAATCCTCGTATGAAAGTTATAATTAAATAAATTTTAATTTACACGAGGACAACAGGACATGTGCTCCGGCCCTCCACTTTCTTGAAGGCTTTTAGATTCTTCTATAACATTTAAAATATGGAAAAATTTTAAATAATTTTTCCAATTTCTGGACATTTAAAATATAAAATTAGAAGCAAGAACAAAATTTTCAATTTCATATTTTTGTCTTTCGCGTCTTTCTGCAAATGTCTAACGGTCTTTGCTATTGTCTGACCACCACATCTGTAGCTCTCAAGTCACAAGTATATGAGGCTCTTTTGATTATCGTACGACTGATTATTCGTTTGATTATTAAATTGATAGACAATTTAATTCTGTTGTTTTGGTATTCCCTCTGAAATTTAATCAATTAAGGTTTATTAGGTTAACTAGGTTAATTAATTAAGACAAAGCACACGAGAGCTATCTGCGTAAGATTGGTTTATTTAATTATGGATAAGCACTCGAGGGCTATCGGCCTAATGGAAGGGACGCCTTCGTGGAGGACTTTCTAAGGGAAACTGGCTCTTACACACGTTACGCATGGGGAAAGTCACGAAAACGCCTGTGCAGCTTTACCGCTCGGCGGCTCGCCCGCCTACCTGTGTAAGAGGAAGCTGCTTTTGTGAAGGACTTTATAAAAGTGTATAATAAAGTCATATAATTTTTTATAATAAAGTCAGTTCTTTTGCTCTACATTTTATGCATTTCATGGTAGTATGTTTCTACAAAAAAAAAAAAAAAGACGAGTTAAATTGGCGTCATGTCAGTCACCGGTGACTTATATTATACTTTCCTTTCGGACCGCATCAGTCATCAGTGAATGGCAGTATACTTTTCGTTTAGGCCCGGTCAGTCACTGTTGATTTACGATATATAATTTAGAAAAGTATATTCTTCTGTCCTACTGCTGCCAGGTTGTCGGTGAAATTGGATATCTAGAGCTAAACGCAAAGGAAGACAAAAGAGGCTTGGCGCTTAACGTGTTATGTTTTACGTAACTCATAATTAACTAAAATCACGAAAGCACAGCATAGAAAAAGGTGAAACAAATTTTTTGGTTAAATAACTTTAAATGAAAATACGGTAAATGAAATACGTTAAATAAATTGAAAATAATTAGAGGAGAAGTGGACTCCATAAGAGATTTTGCGAGGGTCTCAGATTTCTAAATCGGGCTCTATTTATAGATCTTAGTTGTTTCTGTCATTAAAATCTAAAATAAAGATGTTTAACTTTTTATTTATAATATCGAGAATAAATTATTTTTAAAAACCATAAACTAAAATGTAGTTGATTTATAATTTAATGATATCGCACAGTTTAAATTCCAAAAGCAAAAATTTAGCTGTTTCTGTCAAAAAAAAAAATTATGAAAGAGAATTTCTTAAAGCATTTTTTAATTCATAGAGGAAAGAAAATTAATATTTTCGAAACTGTTAAAACATCCATCTTGCCGTTTTCAAAATTAGGCTTTCTTAAAATACGTAATCAGCAACTATTGAAATACATTTCATCGAAATCTTTTACTTAACATTTCTTAAAATAGCATACTTTTTATGACGCAAAAAGACTTTTCATTTTAATCTTTCTTAGAAAAAGAAACAATTTAAGCTGAGCATGAAACTGGTCTAAGTAGGAAAAATACAGAAACATTTCTCAAGAAGGTTTTTAAGAAACACAAGATTTATTTGGCGGATTTTGCTTTTATAATTCTTTTTAAAGCGAAAAAACATTTCAGCGGGAAACCATTTATTCAAGCTTTGTGAAACCAGCTGTAAATGAAGATTCGAGAAATGGGCTTTTTTCTTCGTCTTTTAGTGAGCAAAGAATGGCTTTCAGACATTCTTTTAGAAATATGAGTGCAGAATACTCCATAGCATCGCAACTTAAATCAGAATTCCTTGAAATGCATAGTAACGACTTCGGAATGTAATTTGAATGGAATTCATTAAAATGATTGGTTTTTCGTATGAACCAGTACATTTTGTCTGCAATTCTACGCGACTGACTAATCATCCGTGCTTTATTATCGGGCGATTTTTTTTAGAAGTAATGACATTCTTGTTATCTACACTGAAGAAATCTGAAGTAACTATGAAACTCCGCGATCCTACTCGGGTATTTAATTACATACACTTATTTAATTATTCATATATCTTAGATCATATATTTCTAAATGATTTCGCAATATTTAGCAAGTCACGCTGGAATAAAATTTGGTTCATAAACATGTTGCGTAACGCTTACAGCGATATAGTTCTTCCCATCTGCTTTTGTAGCTTTATTTGCCAATATGAATTTTACGCATGAGTATTTTTAAGAGGAAGAGTTGAGAATATTTATTACTTTAGTCTAATGAAATCGCTGAAAGTTATTTAGGAAGAAGAATTAAAAATTTCATTTCTTTCTGAATTTGATTTATTTAAATTACCTAACAGTTCTATAAGTATATAGATTGATTACCAAGTTTGCTTATCGAAGTTTAGTTGTTCGATATTTATGATAGCAAAATACGCAAGAGCTCTCTCCCTAGAAAGAAGAATTTCTTTTTTGAGGACTTTGAAAGGAAAACTAGCCCGTATGCACATTACATTTAGAGGAAACTACGAAAACGCCAGCTTGTTTGCTGAGGTTCAAGCCCTGCTCGAACAATAAAGAAATTCTGCATTCTCCGTGTGTGCTCTTGTTAGCATGTTAGCAGGAAAACCCGTGGGATGATGATACAAAAAATATAAAAACAGGATGAAATGAATTGGAAGGAAATGAATCTATAAAATCATGGATGTCTGTTGCTTCTAGAGATTATAAATATACTTTAAATAATAATAGCGAAAAAGGAAAAAAGGATTTAAAATGTGTAATGAAAGTGAAACCAAACTCAAATTTAAAGAAAGAAATAAAATAATAGCAGGAGAAACCAGTTGCATAGATGTAAAGTTTAATCAATTTCAAATTTAAAAAAGACAATAGTATAAAAGTAAAAGAAATGGCTAAAACATATATACGCTGCTCGACATTGAAAATGCAACACCAAGAAGGAATGGTCAGAAAGTGATGAAATTTGGAAAAAAGACAGAGACAGCAAGCAGCAATAAGTAATCTTTATTTCAAAATGATAGTCAGAATACAGAGCGAGAACGGCGTCGTCTCAGTAGGATGTATCACCACCGCGGACAGCGATGCACGATGAAACACGTCTAGGCATTGAGTCAATAAGAGTGCGGATGGTGTCCTGAGGGATGACTCTCCATTCCCTTTCAACCATTTGCCACAGTTCGTCTTCTGAACGATGCAGGGGCAGAGTCTGCAAACGGCGTCTAATCACATTCCACATATGTTCGATTGGTGACAGGTCAAGAGAGTACGGTGGCCAGGGAAGCATCTGTATACCTTGCAGAGCATGTTGGCAGATGCGAGCACTGTGTGGTCGGGCGTTATCC
>KK117188.1:206173-247423 GCA_000611955.2 Stegodyphus mimosarum
CCGGCCGCAGTACATTATCCAAGTATCGTTGGGCCGTCATAGTGCCCTGAATACGAACTAGAAGTGATCTGGAATCGTAGGCAATAGCGGCTAAAATCATTATGCCACGATGTCTCGCGGTGGGGCGTTCCACAGTTAGTGCCGGATTGGATATGTCTCCACGTCGACGCCACACACGTATGCGGCGACTGTCACTGGATAAACAGAAGCGTGATTCATCTGAGAACACGACGTTTCGCCATTCTGTCATCCACATCGCTCCAGTGCGGCACCATTATAAACGTTGGCGTCTATGCTGTGGGGTCAGTGGCAGTCTTCTTAACGGACGCCGTGAGTGCAGGCCATGTTCAACCAATCGATCGGAAATGGTTCTCGTCGACACGGAAACATCCAGGGTATCTTGTACATGCTGCAGAATCGCGGTAAAAGTTACTTGCGGGACCGCCACAGCTTGTCGGCGGATGCGTCGATCCAAGCGTGCTGACGTCACTCTGGCTGCACCTGCACCCCTCCTTCTTCCCACATTCCCTTGTTCCAACCATGTTCGCCATAGCCGATGAACCGTGCTCGCATCTGCTGGAAGTGCCTTCGTTGACGGCGGCCTGGCATTCTCTCCTATTACACGTAACCTCCGGGACAAAAACCAACTTTCTTCGATAATTCGTCTGGCAGAAATAACGACACGAATATTGCACGTTCCTTCCCTTATATCTTACATTACGTGCGTCGGAGAGCTGCGCATTTCACATCATTCGCATAACTCAGTGACGTGCGTCTACGCTAAAATTTGCATAAGTTTCTGACCACTCCTTCTTGGTGTGGGTTCTCTTCTCGACATTTTCAATGTCGAGCAGTGTATATTGAGTTTTGATAAAAGAAGAATTTTAGATAATTATTATGCTGTACCTTTCGGATGCTAACAGTCCTAAATTTTTCACTAAATAAATGGCGGATAAAATTAAGGAGCTGTTATAAAAATTTCAAGATAAGATTGATTGGAAATGTATTTCGGAATTTCAAAAACAAAACCTCAGTCTAATAGAAGAATTTATTAAAACATTTCAAGATAAGTTTGATTGGAAATGTGTTGTTGTTACATATGGCTTTATTGGAAAGATCAATCCAAACATAAAACAGTTCAAGTATCGCGCAAGATAACTAATAAAAATGAACAAACATTAAAAGTAAGAATTAGAGTAAATGAACTTGGGAACAAAAATAAGAAGTTAAAAATTTAAACGACAAGGAGAGTAACATAAGAGATGTAGTCTTTACAAAGATTTCGTGAAAGCTCTGGCATTCCAGTATAGTTTGCTTATCTCACCACATTTCTGAGACTCTTTATCTAGTTCTGGGCATAAACGAAGATGCTCTGCATTCATAATGCCCGAATTGCAAATTTGGCATATACTAGATGGAAGGATGCCAATTTTATAAAGATGATGTGCCATGCAATCATGGCCTGTTTGCAATCTGAAGTTTGCCACAGCCTCTTTACGGGGTTGTGGAAATATATTTTTGAAAATCTTGATTTAACAGAAGAATTTATTGAAAAATTTCAAGATAGGGTTGACTAGAAATGAATTTCTAGTTATCAGATGTTAACAGAAGAATTTATTTTTAAGATATGGTTGATTGGAAATGTATTTCTAGATATCAAAATATATCATATGAATTTATGGGAAAATTTCAAGACAAATTTTATATTTTTAATGATTAGCAATTAGAAGAAACTCTTAAAATATTTTGGAAACTGTACCTTTGGAAGATCCTTTTGGATCTTTAAAATTACATTTATAATAAATGGTGGCTTATCATCTACTTTATGATTATGAAATGAAGGAAAGACTTATTGGTCCTCCTGGTACTGATTTTAAATTAATGGATGATGGAAATTATGATATGGATAATAAAAGTTTTAAAAAATGTTAAAATCCTGTAGATAATCATGATGCTGCTAATAAAGAATTTGTATTAAAATATGTAGAAGATAATTGTTTTGAATTAAAAATGAATTAGTTGAAAATATTGCGAAATTAGGTAACAGTTTAATAAATTGTACTCAAGTAAATGCAAGATATATTAGAGCCACAGAAGGAAAAATTAAAGGGAAATTTCAGACAGCGGAGCTAATATTAGAATAAATGAAAGTATATTAGAATTTTAAAAGAACTTAGAAGATGAATAGTAACAAATTAAAGATGTTGTAGATGCAAAAGAGAGAAGAATAGAAAATGTTGGAAATTCAGTAACAGATTAAGATGTTGCAACAATGAAGTATGTTTATGATATTATTAAAGACGCTATTTATTCAAATGATTTTAGTCTTTTATATGCTACTATTTACATGACTTTATTACATCCCAACGTGATAACAAATGGATCATTATTCATTTTTCAAGGTTTATACAAAATGGAATATTGGATAAAGATTCTAAATTTTTAATAGATAGATATGCTATAATCACGTTATTTTTAGAAAGTGATAATTCAGAATTTGTTGAAGCTCGAACTGAAATTAATAAAATTACCCATTATTTGGATACAGATTTAAATAAATGGCGGATAAAATTAAGGAGCTGTTATGAAATTTTCAAGATAAGATTGATTGGAAATGTATTTCGGAATTTCAAAAACAGAACCTCAGTCTAATAGAAGAATTTATTAAAACATTTCAAGATAAGTTTGATTGGAAATGTGTTGTTGTTACATATGGCTTTATTGGAAAGATCAGATGTTCATAGCGGTTATATGTTAAAATTAAAAATTCGAGCAAAGAGAAAAGTTGGTTTTCAGCCTTTATTAAAAAGTGTTTATTAAAGTATTAGATGATTTATAGTCTAAATAAATGGATGTTGATTGGTGCGAGGTTTCTAGAAACAGTGTTTTAACTTAAGATTTAATTAGAAATTTTGAAAGTGCTGTTCACTGGGATTTGATCTTTATATACGAAAAGATATCTGAACTTTTCATGAGTGAATATAGAGCTTTTGGGAATAATATTTCAGCTTATCAGAAATTATCCTACCCTTTTATGATTATGCGCGAAAATCTCATTAATTGGGATATTATATCTAGGTATCAAGTATTAGCTGAAAAATTCCTTTTAGATAACAAAGATAAAATGAATTGGTATATATTTCAGAATATCAAACTTTAAGCAATAATTTTATTTTACAAAATTTTAGAAAATTAAACATGAAATTAGTTTTTAGATACCAAACATTAACGGAAAATACCATTAAATAATTGAAAGATATATTAGATTGTGATGAAATTATTGACACATCAAGCTTTCAGTGAACACGTGTTTTAATTAGCATGAAAATGAAATAAACTTGTGTAATCCTAATTTATATAAACTAGTGTCGGAAAATTTCATTGAAATATATTATGAGAGAATTAGTTTTATATTATTGTCTCACATACGTGTGAAAGTACGAGATTATTTTAATTAAAAACTTTTTACTAATAAATGTATGTAAAATATTAAAATGATATATTAGCTTATTTTAGAAACACAGAAGATATTTAAAAACCTTTTGATGGTGCATAATTAGGAAATGCATTTAATTTTTTAAATACCCAAAGTATAAGTTTATTTAAAGAAATACAATATTTAATGAATTTAAGAAAATTTAATTTGCGAAAATAATAAAACTTCACTTAAAGGAATAGAAAATTTAATAAATTTTGAAAAATTTGATTGTTATGAAAACAATATATATTCGATAAATGCAATCATTTTCTTACCCAGGTTTGTTGCTATTATGATGATACTCAAGTAATACTCCTGCTTTAAAACGACGGTTATTTCCTTTTAATAAAACAAATAATTATAATGATACCGAAAAAGCTCAAAGCAGTTTTATTCAAAAATCACATAGAGGTTTAATTATAATGTTACTCCATACAGATATTAAATATTATTTAGATAAATGTATTCGAGAATTAAATATATATCAAGACATAAAATCTTATATTCGTATATTCGACGAGCAATTTCATACTATTAAATGTAGAGAAATATGAATAACTGTATTTAACAAAATTTTAAAAACTGAGAATGAAAATGAATTAATAAACATATTAAAAAAAGAATTAAAAGCAGGAGTTGATAAATGTTTTGTAGGTAAAGTAACAAGAGTAATTAATATATTAAACGAATTCTATTCTGATGTGTCTATCACAATATGTGAAAATGAACAAAAATTATCATAGCTCAATTAATATTTAGATAATCAAAAACAGATGAAGAATGAAGAAAAAATTTCATAAAAAAATGAAAGATAGAGATTATGCGAATTATGAAGAATGGTTAGATTACTAAATAATCTTTAGTCGAAAGCTATCGCCTTAAAAAGTGTTTACTAATAAACAGAAGAATTCATTAGTCTCGGATATTATCCTATAAATCTAAAATTGGAAAATTTAGAGCCTGGGAAATATAATCTGATCTTTCTGCGAAACATTCAAACTAATTTGGTGATATATGTATGACAAAAATAAAGTTAGAAGTTGGAGAAAAAGAGTATTTTTTTAAAGAAACGTCATAGAAAAATTTCTGATAATGCAATTAAGAAATTTAATGAAAGGAATTAAATATTCAACTGTAGGAGGTGTGATGGAGGGAGAATATTTGTATGATCAAAAAAAACTTTAAAATGAATATTGTTCTGGTTTTAATCTTTTTGTAATTTTTCATAGAATGTGCTTAAAATAACACTAATCTGTTTTTTTTTATACTTCTTTAAGGTAAGTTTCTACTTTTTTTTATTTTGGGAATGCAAAAAAAGCTTAAAATTACACTGTTTTCTAAAAATATTAAAAAATTTTTATATTTTTTATTGTTTTTATATAAAAATGAACTAAAATTTTACTGTAATTTAGTGAATTTTAGGAGTTTCTTAAAATGTTGCGTAAAAAAGTTTAAAATTACATAGATTTAAAAAATTTTTAAATTTCATATCTATATTTGTTTATATGCAAAAAGGAACTAAAATTTAATATCGTAATTTAGTGAATTTTGAGATTTACTTAAAATGTTGTGTTGAAAAAAGTTTAAAATTATCCTGTTTTTTTATAAATCTTTTTTTATATATTTTTATTGCTTTTATAAAAAATAAAGTAAAAATTAATATCGTAATTTAGTGAATTTTGAGAATGTCTTAAAATGTTGTAAAAGTGGGCAGAATATTTATAATGAGCAGTATATGCCTTATATTATAGGAAATACGCAAGATTCGACAAATTCTTCATTATTTTGGTTTTAATTAGATAAAAATCAAAATTACGAAGGATTTGTCGAATATGTCTCAGGTACCATATGTCATGTAACGTGTGTTTCATACTATAGGAATGCGTCCTATAGCATAAGAAATAGGCTGCTCATGTGGATTTGACAGGTCTTTGAAAGACGCAATCAATTTTTTTAGGGGGGCAGTCAGGACCACGCATGCGAGCCGAATAACACTCGTTAAGGATACATTACACTGTAATCCAACGGAAATATTATAAGGTATTTTTCTAGCCTTCTTAGCATGCCTTCGTGAAGTAATGGCCAGAGCACTCGGCGCGTATTCGAGAGTTCCGAAGTTCGAGTTCCGGCGAGGGCACTGCTCATTTTTCATGACTTCTGCTTCAAAAAAAAAAAAAAAAATCCTAATGACTCTACAGTGGCGCCCGAACTAAAAAAGATTGTGGATGATGATTCTCCACCACCAGGATCTGGCCACCGGGTCCCCTAATCCTCAGTCGCCCTTTAGAAGGGGGAGTATATAAGGCATTTCTCCCGCCTTCTTAACATGCCTTCGTGGTGTAATGGCCAGCGCACTCGGCGCACATTCGAGAGGTCCGAGGTTCGAGACCCAGCGAGGATGCTGCTCATTTTTCAGTTCTCTTAGCTTCGAAATAACCTGAGATCTCTACAATATTATGTTATTAACCTTACGTAAATTATATCCATTTATTTTGCTTCTGTTATAATAAAGTGTTTGTCTTATACCGCCTACGTATGCTATATATAAATGCCCACATTACGTCACGTCTGTGTTAAATATATCCAGAAACCGCTTCACGGCGACTGTATCACAGTCACCATATGACTTGAAAGTTTGGAAAACTCTGTATTTCCCCTCAAAGATTAATTTTTCATTCGTCGTAGTTTCACATAGCGTTTTCCCGTAGATCGAGTTGGACCTATTTGGGCTATATGTTGCATTAAGGGTTGTAGCGATAAAAATACTTTGATAAACAAAATTTCTTCTTCACACTGAAATAAAAATTCCAGGTGTCTTGGAAACTAGCAAATTCTTTTTGATAATTTGTTTAAAGACTTGAAACCAATTCTAAAAACATTTCAGTTTTTAAAATGACTTCAAAATTTTTATTTTTCATGTGTTCAAGTCAATAATACCTTCTATTTAATTTTAATCAATAGCAGAGTAACAAAAATCATGGAGCATTGTTCGTCCTCCATTTTTTCCCCCTGGTAACTGAACGGACTAATTGGTTGGCTCTTTGGCATACTCATTTTCTCCATGCATTGCTAAATTACCGGAAATATTCTTTAGCGCCCTTTCTAAGGACTGTAAGATAATGAAGGAAGGTTTTACGTTACTTTTAATTGATTCTTAACATTTTACAGATTTTTAATAGTCTCTTCTTTTATAAATTGAAATATCCAAAGGTAATTAATCATTTTTAAAGTTGAAAAGGGTTTCGATTTCAAGTAAGATTAATTAAATCAGATTTTAAACAGCTAATAGATTTTTAAAAGGCTTACAAAATCTAAATACTTAATTTATGTAGTTTTATCATGCATCCTTTGTTAATCTTTTAGTTTATTTTCTTCTGAACGGAAAATTGAAAGAAATGTTTTCAAAGTTGACAAAAGTCAGTAAATTTAATAATTTAATACTATGTTAAACTACTTTAAGCTGAAATACAAATAAAATTATACATGTATTTTTAAAGCAGTATTTCGCAAACCTTTTAGCCTTCCAACTCGCAAGCATATAGTTACTCAGAGAAAATGTGGTAAAAAATTGCTGATACCAAGAAGGCCGATTTGTTCGGTGTAATGGTTTGTGGTGTTGTCTAAGTGACAAATCGTTGACCAGAGTTAGAATCCCAGAGAAGTTTTGGATGTTTATAATATTATAGTGTCTTTGGAGAATGGGATAAGTTAAAATACTATCCCGACGAAAGTATTCTTAAGATGTTAGTGGTGGGGGAAATAAATCAAATTATGCTTAACCTTTCCTGGAACTAAATGCAATAAGGAGACTTCGCGCGTATTGGATGGGAAGGTTGGTCAATGTCCACAGGAAAAAAAACCTCAAATGAGGGATAATACTAAATCACTTGCTCCGCTACTGAGGCCTCATACCCGCAACTTAATTTTTTAAGAACTCTGTCCTTAAACCCCAAGGCTGAACCGAGCCGCCGGGCCCTCGTCCTCACCTCGGGTCTCGGAGACCACCAAGGGGTGAGAAAACAAGTTATAGAGACCGTGTTTCTGTCCGTTGCGCTAGCCCAGTCGAATGGCCTAAGCCACGACCGTCCGGGATGGCATGAACTGCCCTTTCTGACCGTAGGAACCAGGTCCGTATTATCGGGTCCCCAGAACCGCTGTTGTCGGAGTAAAGTACTAAGCCAATGTAGAAAACCTAGAGGAAAATAGGTGCTGGTAGAAGTGGGTGGGACACCAGAAATTCACCATTGGTGGTACAGGTATAGTTCTGCCATTAACTGTGCAGTTTGCCAAAACATTCGAGAGAGAACATCCTAGAGGGTAGCGGTTGCAGGATCTCCCACCTCTTTTTCTCTAGCATCAACCTCTTGACAGGGCTCTCGGCTCGCCTTGTATATTTTGAGTTCCTTGTTGCCACACAGGCACTGAGCGCCTACACACATCCATTCCTTCGCCAGAATTCGAGCCCACGTCTTTCGGTACGGCAGTCAGCGTCACTAGTGTTGTACTGTATCTGAATGCAGTATTGTATATGTAACGATTAGTAACTTGCTAAGGAACCTAACCAATTACTGCTCAATATTTTGGTGTCAGTTTATTTAAGTATATTATTGCTCCTTTTTGTTAGTTTCAGCATGTTTAGTTTATTAATTTTTGTCTAATGTATAGCAGCATTAAACCTAATGTTAATGTGCCCCATGTAACCTTAAATTGTCTTGATAGGGTACATGTGTGTGAGTATGTAAACTTTGTATGCTTGTATATAGTTATGTAAATATGTATATACGTATACGTATGCATTTGTGATTGTGTATTTAAAATCTGGAATTTCTGTTGTGTTATGTAGCTTTTAAAAGTATTGCATAGCAGTAAATAACACTTTTACTAATGACGGTTTGTTGTAGACGGAATTACAGTGCATACATAATATTTACCTTAACTTTGCACTCAAGTAGCGACACGTACACAAACTCATTTGTTTCATAGTACTTACTTTAATTACATTTAATGCGTACATAACCTTCTCTGTAATGACAAATCTTATGCTCAACATTATTTGGTATAAGGTGTCAAGAATAGATAGTATCTAATACATATTTCATGAAACATAACTACTCAATTTCCGAGTATAGTGTATACTTCATGATTAAGATAATTAGTTCCTTTTAGACATGTGAACTCTGGTAAATGTATCAGTGTATTCGGTTATGCTTTGTGATTGTAATCTTCTTTAAGTGCCTTGTTTTCATACGTATATATTTCTTTTCTGCATTTAATAAATGCCGTCTGGCGGATAGTGGTTAACTTTCGCTGGGTTGGTAACCTGTTCTTCATAGATATTTCTAGTATAACCGGATCGGGGTTAACTTAGCGGTTTGCAGTCACTAACCACTATACCGGCTGGGGGGGCGGGGAAGAAGTATAGTAAAAGTCTTGGGTCCGTCCCGTGGGTCCGTCCCTGTATCAAAAGTGACTCCATTGTTGAACAAACGAGTACTGTCACCTATAATGTGCTCAAACCTCTCATCAACGACAGGAAAAATCCTTTCGCTCTTGATCACAATGAATCTGTGAATTTGATCTAGAATATGTTCACATCAAGAAGATTAATCACAACACATATAACTATTAACAATTACTGAGTTATTAAAAGTTAATTAACAGTTTTATGTAAATATAGGTGATTATGTAATAAGGAAAAGAATATTACTTCAAAAGTTTTTACGATCCGCCAAAAACTGTCTCCCTAGAAGAACTTCAAAAACCGTTGTTTTAAGGGTATGGACCTATTTTTTTAACAGTCTTTATCCTTATCTGAAACACAGTATCAATGTTTTTATAGATAATAAGCTTTGATTTTATCCGTCAGCTGCTGCTTTTCACTGTCCAGAAACAAAAAATATAGACAGAAAAGTGGAATCAACCTTGATTTGCCATTTATCGTTTTAATGCGTCAGCAATGAATTTTAAGAAAACTGCGTTGTATATAACGCTAAAATTCAAGGATTGCTATATTTCGCACCCTCGTTTCTGTTATTACGAACTTTGTTTCTACGCTGGACTTTCAATCACATCATCGATATCTCCTTTGTTAAATTATCATGTGTGATAAGTTATTCTCATAAAAGTTTATTGTTTTAACATAAATTGAAACGTATTCATTACACCTCTTAAAATAGTAATGCTTGAAAGACTTTTATAATATTTATATTGGGTATAAATTCAGTATATAACTAATGGAGATATTATGCAAGTTTCAAAAAGAAGATACTTTCTGCCTATGCACTGGAAGGAATTTTTAGCACGATGTATTTATTCTCTATAATGTTTTAGAAACATAGGTTGAGTAAATATATCCTACTGCGAGTTTTATTCATGAGTTAGAAGCAACATTTTCCCCATTTGAGCATTATTTAAAATCGCTAAACTATATACCGAAGTTTTGCTTCGCTATTTAGCATTCCTTTTAGAAACAGGCGTTCCTTCCTTCTAAAATATTTAGTGGATGCTTTCTGAGCTTTGAGCACTCATATAAAAATTGTTTACACTTTATATTAAGGAAAACGAGGAGGGCTGCTGAGTTATTCATTGATGTAGTGTTGTACTGGCAGTTGAATCACAATAACCCTCGTAGGTTTGATCTTTTCGCTACTCACACAGCGGAAATAACTTGTCATATCCAAATATTTCATATCGGTTCCTTTCTATAATATTAAATGATAGCAAAGAGTACAATAAAACCGTAACATAGGAAATTCTCAAATACAATTGTAGAGTTGAAAAACAATGCAGTAAGAAAAGCGTACGAGATTATAAGGAAATTATTTGATGTACTGACTCTCCCTTATAAACAGCAAACTAAAAGATCATAGAGGATAAAAAATGATAAAATGTATATGGTGCAGATCTGATATTTATGGTATTTTTATCACAAATATCAAGTTTAAGTTAACTAATGCAAGCTTGAGTTAAAAAAGTAGTGAACGAATGTATCAAAAGACTGTAGAGTCATTAGGTTTTTATGAAGCAGGAGACAAGAAAAATGTACAATGCCCTCTTCGGGACTTGAACCTGGACCTCTCGACTACGCACCGAGTGTGCTACCGTTATACCACGAAGACATGCTGAAAGGAGGGAGAAAATACCTTATAAGGTTAAATTAAATCATGATACCCCTTTCCCCTCGAGATAAAGCGTAAAAATATAGTATTTCTAGTATAACCGGAATGTAGTATTTCTAGCGCAACCGGATCAGAATATACTGGTTGGGTTCCAGTTTAGTCTTCAGAAGAAATCTCATCAAAAAGGACCCAATCATTGATTGGGCCCTTTTTAATGGGAATTAGAGGCTTATTTTCTGAAAATTTGGATCGAACAACATGCGGTACCACGAAACTTTCTAATGTAAATGATTTAGTGAAACGGCCTAATCGAATTTAAATGTTAGTATATTTTTTAAATAGTTTAATTTGTTTTAGTTTCAATTTTGTTTTAAGTTTTTGAAAATTTTCTGACTTTTTTTATTTTACTCTCCATTCAAGAGAGTCTTTATTAAATAATTTCGCTATCATCTGTTGCCTTTTACTTGATGTATAATTATTCCCAGTTTTCAGTTACGACGTGTTTAATTTGGGAGTTATAATTACTTTATGTTCAGTTCAGCTTTTTTCTTTTTGTTTAATGCGTGTGCGTGCATATATATAAAATAAAATGAAATAAAATTAATATAAAATAAAATTCTGTCACAGTATAATATATAAAAAATATATAAGTCACAGCTCTTATTTAAATTATCCTTAATTCTGTATTTTAATTTGGATATTTTCCCTCTCAATTTTTTCCACAGTTTTACATCGCTTAGTAAGAGTTAACTCATTACATTAGTATTTACTGATAGTTCTCCCATTACATTAGTATTTACCAATACCGTTACAGAATTGTGCATTAACGCTGAATGATGCAGCTACTTCGATCTCAAGCTCAAAATTGTAAATGAAAACTTAAATCCTTTCTAACCAGGCCCTGTACTGAATGATTGCACTTGCTTTACCGCTTCGCCTCTGTCTACATGCTACTGCATGCTGTCTTTAGAATTATATTTTAAAAATATAACAGTACGACGGAGTTCTTAAAGTCATTTTGTTGGCTTACAAATGTACAAGAAATAGAAAGCAATATTTATTCGGCCACGTCTGCAAATTCCTCATTGCGCATCTACATCTATCTACAAGGTCTTATCGTGATTTCAAGTATTTCAAGTAACATGCTTCAAATTCTGCGCCATGAACGGCATTTCAAGTTATTAAATATACGTAGGCTGACTGAAAAGTTTCCGATCTAACAAAGGAAAAAGGTATTTTTTCTCCAAAATTACCTTTATTTTTCGATGTAATCTCCTTGTAAATCTACATTTCTTCCAACGATGCTCCCATCCTTTTATCCTGCCCAAATAATATGTGGAAACTTTCTCTGTGAAATCATTTCATTTGACGAAATTATTTGTCCTTTAAGTGCTTCTTTTAGCTTAAGGAGCAAAAAAGGTCACTTGGTGCCGGATCTGGCGAATAGTGCTGGTGGTCAAGCAGTTCAAATCATAATTCATAGATTTTCGCCATTGCAACCGCTGAGGTGTGAGATAGAGCGTTGTTTTATTGAAACATTTTTATCTTTTGCAATGTGGCCGTTTTTCCTCAATTTCCTCAATTTTCAAGTAACCTTGCATAGTATTCACCGGTAATGGTTTCCCTTTTCAAGATATTCTATCGAGACAATCCCATGGCTGTCCAGAAAACTGTTGCCATCACTTCCCAGCAGAAGGAACAGTTTTTGCCCTTTTGGGAGCCAATTCTCCCTTTGCAGTCCACTGTGTTGACTGTGTGTTTGTTTCTGGGCTGTAATGATGAATCCAGGTTTCATCTACAGTGATTAATAGTCGAAAAAACTCCCAATTTATTGTGCCAATAGAACGGTGCAAATGATCATTTGGACATGTTTTCGGTCCAAAGTGAGCAAACGCGTCAGCCGAAGTGCAGCCAGCTTACGCATATCTAAGTCTTTGTTCAGTATGGGGCAAACACGTTACAGAGTCTTTGGGTTTTCTTAGATAGACTTTAGGAAGACGCAGAAGCGAATTCTCGCTATGTCTTTGAATATAAATACTGCAGAAGAAAGGTTTAAATAACCTTTTTATTTAAACTAAATTAAAACAGATGCACGCACTTCGTGCTCACAAATCACCACCACTTGTGTCTAAAGTAAAATTGGACAGAAAATAAGAATGTAACAAATCACTAATAAATTAAGATATCTAACGACTGGCTCCTTTAGCTTAACTAACGCTAAATCGGCTGCACACAACCCTAGCCTAGAAATACCAGTATAAGTCTGAAGGATGTCTACCACCGGTTAGACAGCAGCGTAAACCCGGAACTAAGTCCTCTCAGACTCTTCAAACGCAGCTTAAATATTGCTTCTGAAACACGTTTAAATTTGAATTCTACGGCATAACAAATTTACATTCCGGTAGGAAACCTAAATCAGGAGGGAAAGGAAAGGAAAACTAAAAATAACTAGAATAAAATAAATCCTTACAACGTTCTTTGGACATGCTAATAGCCTCTGGTATCTCTCTCTAACCTTGATTCGATGATCGGTAGCACTATGTGGCGGATTTTAGCGATGTTTTCGTCAGTGGTTACAGTTTTTAGCATTCCTGAACGTTCATGGTCCTCCAGGCTGGTACGGCCACGTTTAAACTCGGCTGCCCAAAATTAAACAGTAGCAAATGATGGTGCAGAGTCTCCGTACTCTGTGTCCAACTCCTCTTTAATATGCGTAGGCGTACTACGTTTCAAAAACAGGTATCTAATGAGGGCAAGATACTCAATTTTTCCCATTTTTGTAAAAACGGTTATATCAACTCACTAATTGTCAAACAAAAAATTCGCGCTCAAAATAGCTGAAATTCTTATTGGTAGTTATCAAGTGATGCCCAAACAAGTTTCTCCCACTTCGGTTGATTTGAGTTGCCATCTGCATATTGAGGTCGGAAACTTTTCAGGCAGCTCTCGTAAATGGTATTTGAATAGGAATGGCGTGATTTTAAAACAAAATATCAACCTCGTTTAAAATGTTATCATTGTCACTAATTTTTATTAGTGTTTAGTATGCTCGGGCAATTCATCATGGCTAAACACTTGCTTCAAGAATATTTAGCTATTATCCAAACATTTTATGAAAAAAAACGTAATTTTGTGAATCTCAACGTGCACTTTGCAAACACTATGGTCCACATAATCGCCTTTCTGTGCTTGCTATTCGTCGAGTTGTTGAAAAATTTGAAAATAGTTTCACTCTTCACGATTCTCTTACTTCTTTGTATTTTTTAAGCGAAGGACGGGTTGCAGTTACAATAACTGGTGAGCGATACCGATTAATGATAAAATTTTTGCTGCCAAATTTGCAGGACATTAATTTGGAGGATATGTGGTTTCAACAAGATGGTGCCACATCTCACACTGCTAATGCTTTATCAAGGTATTGCAAAAAACGTTTGATGAAAGATAATTTCACGCAATGCAGCTGTTAGCTAGCTTTCCATGTTTATGATTTAACACTTTTAGATTACCTTTAGTGGGCTATTTGAAATCAGTGGAATATGCGAATAAGCCACGAACTCTTGAAGTATTAATAATAACATCAAACACTGCACTCGTGATATTAGGTCCGAATTATTACATACAGTTATGAGGACTCGTATTTCTTTTTATCTGTTTGGCGAACATGACGTGTCCTGACTGGAGAGTGAGTTGAGTGCAAACTATGTCCTATGCAGTAAGATGAGAAGGGTTAAAATTCCTCTTTATTTTTTCCACGTTTTTACAGTCGCTCCCGCACTTCGGGTTACAAAGTCCAACCACTTGCGGTCTGAACGTAAAAATATAAGACTAATAACTAACTATAATTTAAATAAGAGCTAACTTTTAATATTTTGCACAGATGACTAACACTAAGACCGGCCTTTTAAATTACTACGCTTGTAGTACGCAAACTACGGAAAACTACAATACGTCTTTAGCTTTCAAGAGGACTAAAACCTCTGGCCAGTAACTGATGGCAAGCTCGCGTGAACACTCGTTGCAAAATGGCTCACTCTTCGTCCTTCTACTACGCTCTTGGCAAAAAGCCACAATTTAAATACTTAAGCGTTAGCAAGTACAGTTTGCATAAAGATTTTCACGCGTTAATTCTGGCCGGAAGTGGAAAATAAGAGATGATAGTAAAGTTTTAAAATAAAATAAACGTTAGTCAAACTTAAAATCCTTACATAGTCATCGAAAATAAATTCATCGAATTGGCGCGTTTGCACTAAGTTAAGTTGGACGCTGAAATGAGACGTTTTACTCAAAACATAATATTACAGATTGTACTTCAAAATAATGTAAAAATTTTGAATGTATCTGGAGTAGTTTTATTTTATACCATTTTAAAATCATATCTTTCTTACAGGAAGGTACTTATATTATTTTATAATCGCATCGTTCTTATTATTGGAAGATACTTTATATATACATATATATGTGTATGTGCGTCTGTGTGTATACAATTTAGCATGAAAATATGTGAACCCAAATTTGGTTTTTACATTGAAAGTGAAGAAATAGTATTAAACATGATAGAATGCAGTACCAATAGTTCATAAAGCAAAAATAATAGTTGCTTACAAATTGATATAAGATATTACTCTTTCTAATGAATTTAATTACAAACCGCCTTAGTAATTTATAGCATTTAAATAAAAGCAGCTAAACTAAGTTAGCAATAATATACATTCCTCAAGCACATTTATCGCAAAATTAGTATTATCACGATGAAATTTCTTTCATAATGCACACCTAAACCAGAAAAATATTACATGAAGGGAATTGATGGGAATAGTAAATTATTCAACTTTCTTTTCGTTCCATCTATTGTTATCTTCGAAAATGTCTACAACATATTTTGTTTTTTACCTTTACAGTATGTATATTCCTGGAATAGAAATAAAGAGAACTTTACTCAAATAACAAGAGCGAATATAAACGCATATATATAAAGTAAACATGTAATTAAGTAAATAAGGTAAAAATGGACTTGCAAAGTCAAATCGTGCGCTATCGCTGCTAAGATTATAAATATAAATTTTAATTATTAATATTAATTTTGATTAGCGCATAGGAAACGAAGAGCAAATACTAATGTAACGGGAGATTTTTAAAGTTAACTCTTACTAAGCAATGTACAACTGCGGAGAGCAAAATTTAAAAAATGCATTAAATTTAATTAATAAAACTCCGATATTAAAAATAAAAGAAAAATAGAAGGCATGAAAAATATAATAATGGTTATTCTTAAATCTCATAGAAAGATCCTGACTTTCCAAGCGGTATTTCTCTTTTTCCATAAAATCATCAATAACTGGAATCTGATAACGTTTCATTTCTTTCGTATTGTTAAATAAAGCTTCTATGCCAAACGCAAAAAAATGCAAATTAATATAATACTTGAAATTAAATCTATAATTTCCAAGAAATGCGAAAGAAATTCCCCGAAGCTATGTAAGACAAGAGAAAGGTAGTTTACTACCGAACAATTAAACATAAAAATGTTTAAAAAGTTATTAAATTTTAGTAAAAGTTGTTGAATAAAAACATGTATAATAACACTTTAAAAATGTCGTTATGAAACATTTTAATTCTTATCTGAGCCAAAATTAATTAATTAATCGATTTATAAAGTACAGGATGCTTAATGAAATAAATAGGGTCAAAATATTTGCACAGCGATTGACTACTTCAAGGATGAAATACAATAATACTACTACTTACATAAGTACTTATGGAAAATAAAATTCCCTCAAAATTTATTAATTTTTTGTTAAAAAATCTGGCGTTAACTATCAAATTTAATCTTTAAACTAACAAGTTATGATAAGCTTATTTAAACTCGAAAGGAGGGTAAGAAAGAACATTTTGTTACAATTAAAGATTCGTATATTTTGCATTTAAACTGTAAATTTCCTTACATATACTTTTGGCTTCTATCCAGTTATTAACAGGCAACTTCCTTTTCAAAGTCTTAAAAGCAGCCATTTCAAGTGAAGACTTTTGAGTGTAATTCCCCTTACTTTCTTTTTCCTTGACTTTCAGCCAGAAATAATTATAAAGTTATTTGTTTTTACTCTGAGCTTTTTTTTCGTCCTTCTAATTTTTTTAATCTTACAAAAGAGAGAATAGAATTCTGGCCAATTGCACGCCCTTCAGTACAATTTTGGTTTTCTTGGTTAACAGCAAATCAGAAAGTTTCTTTCCTTAAATTTCCTAGCCAAGTCAGAATCTGTTAATATCGAAAACGGTAATTTATACTCTCCCAACTTCTAATGTTGCAACCATAGGCTTCCTTATTGCGGTGTTAACAACGAACCTAATTTTTTATTTAAAATTGCCACTACAAAATTTAGCAAGAGTATCAATTGTAAGTAAAATTTGAAATTAATTTTGACTCATGTAAGAATTAAAATTTTTATAACGACGTTTTTAAAGTGTATTATATATGTTTTTATTCTGTAACTCTTTAAACTTATTTTATGTTTAATTGTTCGGTAGTAAACTACATTTATCTTTTCCTACATCGCTTCGGGATATTGCTTTCGTATTTTTTTTAAATCAAAGATTTAATTTCAAATATTATATTAATTTGTATTTTTTTCGCATTTGGCATAGAAGTTTTATTAAAAAATACAAAAGAGACGAAATGCGATCATATTCCAGTTATTGATGATTTTATGGAAAGAGACCAATATCGCTTGAAAAGTCAGCATCTTTCTATGAAATCAACAATAAATATTCTTATAGTTTTCATGCCTTCTTTTGTCTTTTATATTTAATATTGGAGTTTATTAATTAAATTTAACACATTTTCCACATTTTGCTTTCCACAGTTTTACATCGTTACCGTTTAGTAGGAGTTAACTTTCAAAAATATCCCAATACATTAACATTTACACTTCGTTTCCTAGGAGATAATCAAAATTAATATTAATAATTAAAATAAATGTTATATATATATATATGTATAGAGAGAGAGGGGAAGTGAGACGTTTCGAAACCCAGCTATTAGGACATGCACAAAGTATCAATAGACACACATATATATATATATATATATATGTTTATTGATTAAAAGAATCTTGACATAAAGAATTTTGGATTTTGAAACACAAAAAAAGTTGTCAAATTAAAACTGTTACACTCAGACACCAACTTTAGTTAATTCTAATTGCTATTTACATTTTCCCCAGCTGCTGTTTTCCTCGTATATAATCGTAACTTAAGTTATAGACATTCAACTACCATGTTCCCGAGGAATGAAGGAGTTAAACTTTGTTAATATATGAATGAAAATTAGAATTGTAAATCTGAGGCTTGGAATTGATATTTTTGTTACTCATGTATTGGAGACCTGCAAAATCAAGAACCATGAACAAAAATTTCGAAGTATCCTTTTCATACGAATTTAAGATATATTCTAATCTCATGCAAAATGCATACTTGCAAAGCATATTTAATTTAATGGATTTTCGGGAAGAAAGGGTTTTCTTTCGTTACGTAACTGCATTAAATAGACTTTTTAATTTATGTATGAATAAAAGGAGACCGATAAACCGAGTGAAATAAGAAATAATGCTGTTAATATCAATATTGTTATGCGATATATTTGGCACTATAATATGAGAAACATAACATAAGCTTTTCTAAGTGTACTGCTTTTCAGATAGGTGAAAATGTATTAAGCATACGGTCGACAAGGGCAATTCACGTTACTGCGTATCAGTTTCATGGTCAATAACACAAGTAAGCATTCTTTGATTTAATTATGGAGTGCAATTTAAATTTTTGTAGATGTTTCAGAAACATATTTAAATAAATTCATAGACAATTTTTATTTTCTATTGTCATATTGTTGTTTGAGATTTGTACCTGTTAAGCAACTGAGTTATTCAAAATTAAAAATGATGATTCTGTCAAATGAAAGTGGGATTTTCAGAACAGAATGATGTTGCCGCATGAAACCTAACATTTAATCGAATTCTAAGAAACTCAGTGCAAGAATTAGTTGGTTTTCTTAAGGCTGTTAATTATGTTTCATGCTGCTGTTGTGTAATAGGAAAAAGAAATATTTTATTTGCTCCAAATGTCTCAAATATTTACATTATTATTATTACTGTTAAATTCGGAAGATACACAAAGTACTTTCTTTTGTATGAATTATATCTCAGACAAAAGAAGGAAATAATCCATTCGACTAATGTATATTTGCATTGGTTTAATTTCCTTCAGATTGCAATAATGCGTGAGAAATTTTGTTGTATTTTATTAATAAATTTATATCAAATGGACTAACAAGTCATATGCAACAAAAATATAAAAGTATTCATGTGATTACTGTACATCATGTTATGTTGTTACGTAGGAATTTTGTGATACTGTAACAATTAATTAAGATAATTAATGATTAGATAAATGTAAGTGATTATTGACTAAATGCTTAGAGGTTTCTTTTATCTGTGAAATATTTTCGCAATTTTGTATTGTTGATTCTAAAGAGCTTCTTAACAGGGTTGTCCATATTTATAAATAAGTAATTATATTCACCTAAAAGTATAATTACTTATTTATAGATTACGGTTTTCTTTCAATGGAAATCTTTCTTTTATTTTGAATTAGATGATGGAGCCGATAGCAAATAGCTGTTGGTGAATATGGCTCTTTAATTCTGACCAGTGTATCTGATTCCGGTACTGTCCTGCCCAAAACTGAAAGCTACGGTTGAATGGCTAGCGCGTTAAAATTAAATAGAGTTGTGGTTCATCTTAGAGTAAAATTAAGCTCTGAAGTTTTATCATGAACTTCAGGTTTAGTCAATCAGACTGTCACCTTTATTTTTATGTTATTTCTCAAGTAGAGAATCATTTAAGTTAAATTTTATTTTCGGTTATATATTCCTGCTTAATATAACGAAGTTTACAACCAACTGTAAAGATCCTAATGCTTTTATTCAAACGTTTTTGGGTAAAAAATCCTTTTCAAGTTTAGTAGATACTGAAACAAAATATAGAGATAATTTGGATACGAATGTGAAATTACAGATAATGTCGATTGAGCCATATTTAGGTATTTTAGGTAAAAAAAAGTCTAAATAAACCTAGCCTTTAAAATTACATAATGTCGTAGAGCGTAATAAATTAAGGACTATACCATTGTTCAATTTGAAGTAAAGATTTTCTTTCATTTTCCACACAAAATACTGGCAGCATAGACACATTTTCTATGCTTTTCCTAACTCCAACTTTATAAGGATGATCACGTTTTCATATACATATGAAAACTTAATTTTTAAATTTTCCAGATATATGTGTGTGTGTGTATATATATGTGGGGAAGGGAATTAAAAAAAATTAAATCCACTACATATTCCAATAGAATCAAGCTAATAAAAAATAAAACGAAATTATTGTTTGCATACACATCAAACAGGGCGAATAAATTATTAAAACAGCATTGAGATCGATTGTGAATAAATGTATGCTGAAGTGAAAAAGTATAAACCGAAAATGAAAAAAACATGAACTAAAGAGAATTTACATCTTTCGCCTTATCGTCGTTAAGGAGGTTGGTGTAACGAAATAGTTAAATCGATTAGTCTGTTTCTGATCTGACAGCGACACAAATTTGCAAATTAAAATTGAAAACCTTGAATGACTACAAAACAGTTTGTGCCCTTATCATTCTAACCCCTATAGACTGGATTATGGAAAGTAATACTGACCAGTACTCAAAGTATTCCAAAAATTCCACATAATTGCAATAAACGGTATAAAAACCATTCATTGGATTAAAATAAAAGCATGTCGAGCAGATTGAGTCTAGATTAATAAAATAATAATCAGCAACACATGGAACATAAAAGATAGAAGAGAGCAAATGTTAGTTCTAAGAATGTAACATCTAGTCAAATTTATGTGGCAGTTATTGCATCGAATACTAAAATAAATTCTAATAAATAACAAATTAAAATCTAAACTGTATAAATTAAATTCGAAAAAACAAGCTAGATGCATAGCAAAAACATAAATCCTTGGCTTTTTACAGCACACGGTTGAGTTAATACTAACGTGTGCTTAGATGCTTATTCAAATTCAAATATAACTGTTAAATGAAACACATTCTGTAAAAACTTTCAATCGCGAAAGTTTTATGCAGTAAAGCGCAATAAATGAATAAATAAAAACAAAAATAAATAAATTATAAATAGAAAAGAAAGCCAGTAACACCTGGAAAAGAAAACCTTGATTTTACTTCTGTAAAGCTGGTACCTGGTAATTCCAAACGCATAACACGTAATGATTAAACTCTAACCTAAGATGTAGCAGGAGTACTTCGAGCGAAAATAGTAGTGTTTAATGTCAAAAAATGATTTCATAATAAATTTTGAAAAACGGCTTAGTATGTAAAAAATAAGTAAATAATTACATTATAATATAATAATAAATAACTATTAATATAAATGTGGAACTAATAAATTAAATGCTATGGACAAAAGTGATCAAAAATTTAAGAAGTGAGTTTAAGGAGGCAGTCGAGGATTAACTTTGCAATTTATAATAAACCCTAAAGTATAAAATGCCATAAAATAAAATAAGTTGTAATTTGCACAGGACAAAAAGCTCACTCAAGTGGGCTGCCTTGAAACTTAGAAGCTGAGGTAGGCGCATTTTGTTAATAATAGAAAGTGATAATTAAACAGTCTTTTACGGTTATTATTATTTAAATTAACCAGTTATTTACAGTTTCAGCCTTTACTATAACTTCTCCTATTCGTTTTCCCTAGAATGTGCTAAAATACGAATCAGTTAGCTAATATTTAAACTGAAGTTTTGGGATTTTAAGACAGAGGTGTTTCGGCTTTTTGCGGACACGTTACGTTAGTTCTACCAGCTCTGATAAGTTGTATTTCTTCCGCTTTGCGTTACTGCTACCGACATTTGAACCTGATACGCCAGTTATAATTTCTGAACCAGCTTTGATTGAAATTTAATTGTATGGTCTTTGACTGCTATTCTATTTTAAATTGAAGTTTACTGTTACTTTAATTATATCACCAGGAGTTGTGGCTGATTTGTTAGCACAAGAACGTGCATTTATGTTCAAAGTTCATGTTTAAATGAAAAGGTTTATTTTAAACCAAAAATGTGCTTGAGACATAACTACAATAATTCGCTTTACGTTTGTTAGAGTTTTTGCACTGATTACTGTTACCAGATCAAAGCAAATTCTATAAGTCTAAACAAAACTAACGTAAGAATTTTGACAAGCATGTGTGATTTAACTGAATTTTCCTAGCATGAATAACAACATTTTCGTGGTGAACATAATTTTAGAATGATAACTGCAATTCAGCTAAGTGTTTTTTGATAAATTTATGTGAAATTCTGTTATTTTTTAGCATTTTAATGAATAATCTATGTTATTTTGAAAAATCATTACTGTTGCCACATTTATTAATTCTTTCGGTTTGATTGAAAATAGTGTTTGATTGGATTATCCTGCAGACGTTAGATTGTTAATTAATCAGCATAATGTTATTAAAATTGAAGAGTCTTTTTTTGTTAAATAGTTTTTTTTTAGTTTGTAAATTTTGCTTCGATACCATCTGTGTTAGTTTTGTGAAGTTTAAAACGTATAGGATGGATGTCTTGTATTCTCTTTCATTGTAATTATTTATTGCAATGATTTCATTTAAATATCTGATGCTAAAACTGAAAAGTTCTGTGTTTCGCTGCAATTACTAAAATTAAATTCTTTAACGAAGAGGAATAGGTTGCATATTGCTGATAAATAGTTGGTATCTGTAGGAGTAATATTAATATGTAGATATGTTTTATCTTGATACTTAATAAAATTGTTAAAAATTGTACATGAACGATAAGCATTCCATTTTTCGAATTCGCTTGAATGCTTTACATTGGAAAAAGGTTGGAAAGTTCTATTAAATTACTGTAATCTACACACACACACACACATATATATATGTGTGTGTGTGTGATGTGTCTGTGTGTACCCTTCCTACATAAAATTGTATATGACTTTATGGAGAGTTTTTTCCCTTGACAAGTTCTGTTTGAAGCGTTGAACTCGGAAGATCATTATTTACTTTAAAATATTTTGCTCGGGTGAGCTTTGTTTACTATGAAAATGTTTTCCCTTTGTTTCAAAAACTTACATTAGTCAAATGTTTACTAATACTTCCTTAGGGCGGCACTCTTTTCGGGATTCTAAATGATTAGGACCTCCACTAGTAATTTTCCGTAAACAGCCATCTGAACTACCTCCTCTCCTTTAAAATATCTATTTAAAGATTTTCGAACCTGCAGCTTAAGCGCATTTCGACTTGGTTTTTTAACTTTGTTCCATAATCCTTGCGAAAATATTTTTTCTTTCTTATGAATACATATACAATTTCTTTCTTATGAATACATATATATATATTGTTTTATGCTTCCATAGTAGACAAAATTTGAAGATGACTAGTTCAAAATATGGTTTAATATTTATACGTTCTGAGAAAAGCTGACGTTTCTGAGAACTGTATTTATCCGATTAAAGCTTCCAACGAAAATTCCCAGAAATAGTGGCAGCGATAACTAGAATAAGATTCAGAGAAATCATTAAAGAAATGCTACTTCAAAGACTGCAAAACCTTTCTAGAGTTCGATTACAGAATATTATAAGAGGCTTATGTTCAGAATATGATTTCGCTGTGTAAATACCTTTCAACTGCACCTGACTAATATCTATAACGAACCAGAAAGTTACTGGCGAATTTCGATAATCTTTTTGAAGATGATGTTAGTAAAATTTGGCTCAACCGATCTTCACTTAACCAACTCTTGCTGAGTAGAATATAAATGTGTGATTATAAGCATCAAACAGAAATGCAAATGTGAGACAGAAGTAAATGGTTTGCTTAAAAAGGGCTTTCATAACTATATCACATTTAAATACTGTAAGAATTAAAGATGATTTCGTTTGTTTATTTGTTTATGGCAAAGTTCGCGAAACTACCTGCCTAAGGGGAGAGATGCCTTCGTGGAGGACTTCTTAATGGAAACTGACTGGTATCCACGTTATACATGGTTATAAGAATTAAAGAATAATATTCGTATTACAGAGCCAGTATATACACGTATTAAAGGTCTGCTTAGTAGATGTAATTACGACAAAGCGTGCAAGGACCAACTCCGAAGGAGAAGATGTCTTTTAGGAGAATATTTCAAGGAAAAGATGTCTCGGATTATGTTACCTATGCACATTAAAGAGTTTGGTTTGATTTATCCAATTATGGCAAAGATAAGCTAGGGCTATCTGCCTAAAGGGAGGGATGACTTTATGGAGGAGTTTCTAAGAGAAACCAACTCGTATCCACATTACACTTGGGAAAAGTCTCGAAAACGCCAATGAAGACAACTTGTTCACCTGGAGTCAAACCCATGTCGAAGTACCAGTGTATTGCAACTTTACTGTTAAAGTAAGGAAACTGCTTTAGCTGATAGGCTGTCTTCAAATGTCAGCTTCGCATGTGTTGTAAGAAAGGTTTCATTACTTTGGATAACCTAGAGACTATGCCTATATTGTAACAAAAACATTAATTTTTAACACTTTGGTAATATTTGCCGGCGCTTAGCTCTTAGATTTGCTATGTTACATACAAATATCTAGCTGAAGCCTTTAAATTTTCCCTTAAATGTTTCAAATTTTCGTGTAAAAAATTCAGATTCAGAATGTTATCGAGAGAAATATGTCTTCTACAAGGCTTAAGAAAACCGAATCCACTATTACCAATATTTTCCGTATCAATTTCCGTAGTATGTTTCCTTACGAAGCAAAATAACTGCATATATTTCATAAACAAAGTTATTGGCTTGTGCATCCATGTCTTTCTTTCCAAAGCATTATCGTTATAACTAATAACGCACGGTCACAAGCCAAAAGCTAATATTCCAAAAAAGGATAAACAATATGCCGGTATTTGGACCTGTGCAATAGCCGAAAATTTTGTAAACAATGTATCGCATGAGCAATAATTTGCATAAAAAAATTATGTGGATCCTTGTGAATGAAAGTCAACTTATCGTTATGTATGACTTACTGATTTATACATAAGCGTAAAAAATACATTGGCGTCTCCTGACTTACACCAAATTCCACTGTTTGTCAAAATTAAAGAATATTGCTAGAAATAAAGACAAAATTATTTGTTTTTACGACTCCACTTTTCTCTAAATCTTAACTGCTAGAACCCTAAAACCCACTCAGATAACTTATCACCCTGTCGTAACTTAATTTGTAGAATACAGTGAAACACACTTCAAACAAAAAAAAAATTAAACTAGTTTTTTTTTATTTACCCGTTAGCTTAACGGTTGAATAAATAAGCCCTAAATCTTTCACAACTCAATTACGGCTAGCAAAGCTAAAGCTGATTTAAATAATTTAGTCTCAGCCTAATAGAGTGACTGTCAGTGATAGCAATCAACAGCTCTCTCTTGAACTCTGGACTTAATTAAAAACTAAATGATGCAACAGTCTTTAGTGAGCCATGACCTGCAGTGCCCTGATATCTGCTTTATTGACCGTCGGTTTCGGGTTTTATGAGCATATACCCTGGACAAGTGTTCAACTTGTGGCAGGATCCCCAGTGTTTAATCCCCATTTTATCGACCCACTCAAGAGAGGAAAGGATGAGTCAACCTCGCCCAGCCCGGTGATCGAACCCCGGACCTGTGATGCTGCTGCACGATGCGCTAGCCACTGTGCCACTGGGATTCCTATGATTAATTACATTAGCTGATTTGTATCCTGGGATAGAGCCGACGTAAGTAGAAACGGAAGTACAGACAGTATAATAAGATTCTTGTCAATTAACAAAAAACCCTACAACTTATTGAAAGATAATTAAACACAATAAGTACGTGAAAAATGTAACATAAATCACCCTGTTTCGCTGTAGATTAATTCCAAAATATTGAGAAAAGTGATCTCCCTTGTTTTGCTACAAACATTTTTCTTTGTTAGAGTGAATAATAATACCTCTAACAGGATTTCAAATCTCGCATTTTCACTTCAGCAATTTACCAGACTATTGATTAAGTTCTGTGACATTACACATCATTCTTCTAAAAGTGCAATTTGCAAATATTGGAGGGTCTGAGGAAGCATTCAGCAAACTGTAATTCGAAGGCCTATGCTCCCACTTCGAGTCTACCAATTATCTGCCACTTTTGACCTTCATTTAAATAATACCTTTGAGTCACAAATAATGAATTTTGACTTACATATGCGCAGAAATCCAGTTATGCGTTTAGCTGAATTCGCATAAATAATTACACCATTAGATATTGGTTTATAACAATATACAGTGAGTACATGTTTCCAAATTATCCTTAATTGTGACGACCAGTATATAAATATGAAAACACGTGAGATGCTTCTCACTTACGCTAAATTAGAAGCAGAAATATACGTGATCAGCTTCTTAACTTAGAAACATTAAAAAACATTAATGACCGGTAAATAGTAATGATGTTACATTTACCTAATTCTTTCAGCCGCCTAAAATATGCGTTACGGATTGTCCAAAACTGCTTGTTAGCCGAATTTAGGTAAATATGGGATATATTATATTACATTTTGAAGTTCGCAAATAACTCAAAGATATATATTTCCAAAAAATAAAGATGTTGCTGAAATTCTACAAGTTATTGCGCTTGTGGATACATCTTGTTTTGGAGGTAACTTTCTTTTAACATTTTCGCACATGACCTAAAATGAAAAAAAAATAATAACACGAGTACTCGGTAATGAAAATTTATTTTGAGGACTGTGTTTAAATTACACGTAATAGTGTGTGAAGCAAATACAAAAGTACATGGCTTTCAATGGGTGATCAATAAGTGAGATGGTATTAAAGATTCGCTCGTTTTAGTTTTTACTTAATAAACCTTTCCGCTATATTTTAAATGTCTGTTTCTGGTACAATATTAGCCTGCAAGTAAAGCTGTAAATTATATTTACAAAAATTCTCTTTTCCCTTCTTCCCACTACATTGCTCTTTATCTTTTATTTTCCCCCTCCTTTGGCACAAAATTTTTAATATGCGGACTTTCAGTGTCTAATGATTCTTCGCTTGTGCATTTTACTAAAAATTTGTCACAAAAGAATTGGAAAATTTGCCACACGTTAAATCGTTTTATAGGGTGAAGAGCACTATTTCAATTTAGCATTTTTTCTTCGTAATATTTTGAAATGGTAAAACTTGAAACAGTTTTATCTATTCGCTTATAACGAACGAATGTAAAGTTAAAAACATCAAAAATGTATTCAGAATAATCATACAATATCTTTACAAAATATATAAATTTCAAAAGTATCTAAATTTTTGTCGGAAATATTTTTAACAGAAGCCATAAATTTTTTATTTTAGATGTAAATTAATACAAAACTTTACAGTCAAAGGATTAGCGTTTTCTATTTTTTAAGTATATTTCTGTCCGCCTTTGAATTTTTGCCTTCACAGGATTGAGAAATCTCTCATAATCAGCAAAAATAGTTAGGTTATATATTTTCAGAGTCATCAAGTCATCAGTTTCAAAGTCAACTAGCATAAAATACAAATCTTTATCGTTCAACTCGAGCTATAATACATTTTTAATTATATTTCCGCACTTTATCCCCATTATTCGCTGCAGAATCAGTTATACTTGCAGTAAAGCAGATACTGAGAAACGTTATTTCGTTAAATGCGTAAAGTTTATGGGATCTGGGATCATTTCTCTTCTTATGTCCTCAAATACTTAGAGTTTTTACCATAAATTTCAAATTTGTGCCCTGATGAGGCCTACTGTTTTTGTTTTAAATGGGTACTATTGCACCGTACACTCGTAGGTGAAAAAGTAAATGGTGGTAAAGCCAAGCATTCGATTTTAGCAAGCAGTTGTAACTTTAAACTTCCATTTTAGAGGCATTCTTGATTTTAATTTGATACTGTGGTCGTAAATGATAGCATTTACGATTTAAATGCATTCATTTCCGGGTAACATTACTTCGTTTAGATTACTTTTATCTTTGGATAGATTTCTGTACTTGTGTGTACAATTTTGATCACGTGGTGTGAACTGACGTATAACTAATCTGTTTCTGTCATGTGGTTGGAACTGGTGAATAGTGAAGTTTGCAATGCATATCTGTGAATTACACAATATAATCTTATTACTGAGTAGCAAAATAGTAAAATGAAAAGTAAAATAAGCAAAGTCCAAAACCTGCTTTGCCAGATGATTTTACGTCGTCCATTGCCTGCTTTACCAGGCTAAACAACCTTTATATCCTGCTTTGTCAGGAATATTAAATGAAATATAGAAATTTAGTCTTGCAAATAATTTATGGAGATATATACATATCTACTACTGTCGCAAATTATGGCGGATTGTCCTCCGGCCTTTTCACTGTTTTCCACTGTTAGTTCATAATCTATTATTGTTTGGATGGCATTGTATGGTGAATTTTGCGTGTTTACGAAAACGTTGCGTGCGGTTATTAGAGTCTGGTCGTGAATGGGGTTGATTTTTAATTCATCTTGGATTTTGGAATTTCGCACAAACCACGGTGCATTCATTATAACTCTAAGTATTTTATTTTGCAGCACATTAACGTTTTGTCTTTGCCGCTGAGATGGGAAAGTGGTTAATGACTGTAAACCGCTGTAGCTCCCGACACGGGTATACTTGAAATATCCATGCAGAATTGGTCACCAATCCAGCGGGAGTTTACCACTATCTGCTGAAGGGCATTTATTAAATGTAGAAAGAAATAAATACATGAGCAAACAAGGTACTTGAAGAAGACTACAATCATAACAAAATACCCTAATACATTTACCAGAGTTCATATGTCTAGTAAATTGTTATCTTAAGCATGAATTATCAAGTTACATTCTCTTAAACAACTGAGTAGTTGTTATATTCATGAAATAAATGAACGTTAGGTACTGTCTGTTCTTTACACTTTGTACCAAATAATACTGAGCATAAGAGATGTCATTGGAGAGAAGGTTATGTACAGATTAAATGTAATTACAATGAATACTATGCAACAAATGAGTATACGTTCGTGGCGCTGCCTATGTGCATAGTTAAACTACATCCAGGGTGTTTTCAAATACGACCGATAAATTCAGAGGCGTGATAGTAGGTATCAAGAGGATAAAAAATAACCATAGAACATGGGATCGCAAACCATGTTTAGTGGGAGAAAACCGAAAAAATAGTTATGAAGAGTGTTACGTCGAATGAAACAAAAGTTGCCAATAATAAGTAGAAAACAATTATTTGACGTAAAGCAGGATTACAGTGCATCACAGTTCAACGTCAGAAACGAAACGGCGAGACAATTTTATAGTAATTGCTGGAAGTTGCTGCCTCGAAGGTTATTGCACAGCCGACACCGACGGACGAAGGATTACCGAACATATTCAAATATAGCTGGTGTGCTGACGATATATGCTAAAGCGATTACGATCCGTGCAGTCAGATCCTCCAATGTATCCACAGGCGTCATAAATAAACCGATTTCAGGTAGCCACAGAAAAAGAAATGCAAATGACTGACGTCCGGAAAGCGCACAGTGGCCGGTATTCACTGTATTAAATAACGTGCTGTAGGAAAACAAGGTAATTAGCGCCTTTGAGGCGTTCGGGCAGAAGGTACGGTCCCAACAGATTGTAGAGTCATTGTGTTATTTTTGAATCAGGAGATATGGAAAATGAGCAATGCGCTCGCCAGGTCCCGAACCTGGACCTCTCGAATACGCACTGAGTTTGCTACCATTACACACCGAAGTCGTGCAAAAAGGAGGTAGAAAACAGAACATACTCTCCCTTTTTAAAGGGCGACTGAGGGTTAGGGTACCCAATGCCAAATCCTCTTGGTGAAGAATCGTCATCCACCACCTTTTAGTTCGGGTGCCACCGTTGAGTCATTAGGATTTTTGAATTAGGAAACACGAAAATGAGCAATGCCCTCACCGGGACTGGAACCTAGACCTCTCGAATATACGCCGAGTGTGTTACACCATGAAGGCATGCAGAAAGGAGGGAAAAAATATGTTATGAAATTATCTCCGAAAATCCCTGCCTATATGTTAATACCGAACTTGTGTGGCAATTTCTATGAGATTGTGCTGCCGGGATTTTCGGAAGACCACATATGCACATTCTGCATATTGACCACGCTTTCTCTCGTAAAGCAGCAGGCTTCTTCGGAGAATGAAACTGGCCGAAAACTGAATAATTCTGTGAGGCATTAAGCATCCAGCGGACGAACTCTATCTGAAGAGACCAGTCGGGATTGCTTGGGAGTTGGACTTACTGCACGTGGAAGGGTTGCAGGTTTTCTGCGCGCAGAACTTTCCACATCATTTTATGACGAATACCCAGTTCAGCTGCAACCGATCGTGTGCTGATAGGGGGGGAAGCAAGCCGTTGCAATACTTGGTTTTCAGTTCCAGGTGTGCGCACAACTGCGTTCTTGTCCTACATTACGCCTCGTTATTTGGAATGATCCCATCTTCGACAGCCGTCGATTGAGGTTCTTGTTGTGGTGCGAACAACGCTTCCTGGTTGCCGCTTTGCTGAACCACGCTTTGATACATTTTCTTTACTAGGCGTCCATTGCCACCTGCTCAGCCGTAAATCAAATGCATATCCGCATATTCCTCGTTCGTGTAATCTAACATGTTGTTTCCGAATGAAAGGGCAGTTTAAGGCAGTAATTAAGGCAGTTTTATTTTAATCAATCAGATTAAAAAGTAAATTAAGTAATATTCTTAGGAGCAGCATCTATTGCTTTTAAATATTTTCGTTTGTTAATTAATATCATACAGACTTTTTAATGAAATAGAAGACTGCGCTGAAAATATCATAAAAATTCTCCAGCGTTGTGCTTTTTATGGGATCCACGTCTTAATTCGTAAACCGCTTGTAATATTTTCTCTCAAGATGCTATAACTGCTCCCTCAAGATTTACGTAATTCTATTGCAAAATTTAAAATTGCCTTTGTTTTCCTCTCCCCCTTTTGATATTAGGGACGTCTTCAGCAAAGTCTTTTTCAAATCTTTGGACCATTATGTTCGTTATGTTATGTTTCATTACGCTAGCATGTGTATGGCATTCATTCATTGCGGGAATTGTCACCCCTTTAAACGTACGATTTTTAATTTATCTTGAACGAAGGGTAGCGTATAGCGAGTTCACAGAGTGTTATCATTCGGCAAAACGTTAAGACCTTTAAAATTTATCTTTCTGATTTAATCTATCTTTAGCTGCTCAATCAACACAGGATTTAAAATTAATAAGCGCATTTCTCAACAATTTCTATCTCTATCTCACTTCGTAACAGTCTAACCTGCTGATAAGATTTTAAATACTATATTAATATGTAATGTGTGAGCACTTTCTAACTTTTATGAATATTTTATAAGGTATTTCTCCGGCCTTCTTAGCATGCCTTCGTGTTGTAATGGCCAGCACACTGAGCACGTATTCGAGAGGTCCGAGGTTCCAGTCCCGGCGAGGGTAGTGCTCAATTTTCATGACTTCTCCTTAAAAAATATGTAATAAATCTACAGTGGCGCCTGAACTAAAAAAAGGTGGTGGATAATGATCCTCCACCACCAGGATTTGACGACCGTGTCCCTTAATCCCCAGTCGCCTTTTAAAGGGGCAGTATATAAGGTATTTCTCCGGTCTTCTTAACATGTCTCCGTAGTGTAATGACCAGCACACTCTGCGCATAGTCGAGGGGTCCGAGGCTTGACTCCCGGCGAGGGCATTGCTCATTTTTCACGTCTTCTGCTTCGGAATAGCCTAATGTATCTAATGTTAAATGTTTAAAGCATTATTTTAATTAATACATGTTTTAACGTCATATATTACGAATCTGAGCAGAATAATTTTTTTCCCTTTTTCTTTTATTTTTCTTTCTTTCTTCCTTCTATTTCCTGGAAAAAATAGGTATTTAGTTCATTTATAATAGTATAACTAATTGATATAATTTCTAAATATACATAACTGGTAGTTTTGATAACATTTCCACAATTACTGGTATTAATATAACAAGGTTTCTGAAGAGAGAGTTTAAGTATCATAAATTACGTATCTCGTTACTGATCAGCTGTTCTTTTTAACTTAAAAAAAGTACTTCTGAAAGGTCTAGTTTAAATCAACTCAAATGATAACGTGACAAATTGATGAGAAACAAGTTCAACTTATATAAAAATGGCTATTCATTTGCTGACCGGAAGACTGTGATATTACGAGCTTCTCTTGAGCCTCATTTGCACAAGGCGACGAGTGATTTTTCGCTTCTAGGTCAGACGTATCCTATCTTCCCTATCGTCGGCATGCAATCGCATCCTATTAGAAACATTGACACTAAACCGTTCGTATTGCTGTTAGATCTGTGACGATTTTTTTTCGGGGTTGTGACATTAGACTAACATGAAAAGACTGGTGTGCATCCTTTTCAATACCATTCTAATGCCACAACACGAAGAAGAATACATGTTTAAGGTGCTACTAAATTTATAATAATTGTTATTTCGTAAAGGTACAAACGGCTTATTCAGCGTCATAGGCGCAATGTAATTTCTTGCCAATATTTTTATTATAAAATGTAATAATTAAATTAATATTATTTTGATTTCCTTTTGTCCGGATATTTCATCCGTGATCGTAAGATTCCCTGCAATTTCCTGTTTGTTATTTCCTTCATTTTTGTGTTGTAAATCTGTATTTTGCTTACATTTATTTATCTGAAATATTTGTTTCTCTTTCAATAGATAACTTTAATACCATCGTAAAGCCTTTGCGTATTTTTAAATTACTCTATCTTAATGTTCTTCAATGAATCAATAATAATTAAAAATTTCTTTATGATTGTGAATATACTTCTCTAGAAACATGCAGTACCACTTTAATACTATAACACTGGCATTTTCAGCTGTAATTCTTTCTAATTTGTTATTTGGCTGCATTTCAAATCATTACATGTACAGTGTGGTATCTATAGCAATACTTGCTAGTTCCAGTCTCATAAATTTACTAAATTTTATTATGTTCATCTAACACATTGCGGGTGTGGGGGGGGGGAGGAGACAAAACCCAAAACTTACTGCTACAGTTTTAGATCCAATTTATAGCAATATAAAAATGTAAAACAGTAGTGTCGAATGTAATAAAATTTAAGATGAAAGAAAATTTTTAATTTCTTAAGGTATGAGTGAGAGAAATTAAGTACTGCTATTTAATTGAAACTTTTAAATTATTTATATATTTATTCGACTTGATATTTAAAAAAATAACTTGAAGATTGTAACTGATTACTTGTACGCGGCAGAGTTTGAGTTAAAATCCAAGCTAAAACTAAAAAAAATGTTCAAGGCTAGGTTATAAACAGACTATCCACCTGACATTTTTCTACATATTTTTACTATGTCAGGTCATTAAAGCACACTTCTAGGTTACAATTTTCTATCTGTTACTATATTAGTACAAATTACATAATATTTTCAACTTTCAGTTTTCGGTGATGTATATTTAAAAATAAGACCGCAGTTGTGCTTCAGCATCCACACCGGACCACCTTGTAGAGGTAGTAGATGTCGTATCCAAACCCAGAAAATGCTTATTATATCATAGTAATGTTTGCCGCGATAGTTGTAAAATCTACATCTGGATTACTTTGTTCGGACACAGAGGTAGTAGATATGGTATCCGAAATCAGAAAACTTCTATTATCTTTGTAATGTTTGCCGCCGATAGTTGTAAAATCTACGACCACATTGCTTTATTCGGATACAATTTAACCTCCGTGTTCATTTATTCAAGAGAAAAATTGATCGCTTTGCCTTTAATTTCCTACAACTTTAGTGTGATGAAACTGTCCAGTTTTCTGTAATACTTTAAAGCATGCCATCAGTAGTTTAAGACGTTTTTGTGATCATTTTAGTCTAATTAGTATTTGCAACATTTGAAACGTACAAGCTTTCGAACTAAATCAGTTTTTATTTGTCTTCTTTGAATAATGCGTATTTGTATGGGTTTAATTTCATCGTAAATGTAGTTGTAAGATTCAGACTGAAAGATTTAATTTCTTTGTATGGTTTAATTACCTGAATAATTCTTTTAAATTTGTAGAATTATTTTTCAGTTAATAGAAATTTTTTAACGTTTCCCTTTTAGTGTAGTAAGATATGTAAATTGGACAATTACTAGTTTGCGATCTTTTAACCAATGTTTCTTAACGAAAACAAACGCATCATTTAAGATGAAACTTTCGAAGGATCTAGAACCTTATATGAAACCTCAGAAGTTCTATTTACTTGGATTCTTATACTAATTATATAGGTTTACAAAATGTTTATTAATCAAGAATTAAAAGACACATTTTAATAAAACTCTTTTATTACGAAGGTCAAAATTTTTTTTGTGTTTTAAAAGATGGCCTTTTTTTATTAAAAATTATATGCTTAATTTAAAACTCTTTTTTTTTAGTTACTTATCCTTTTTTGCTGTAAATTTTAAATGAGCAACTTAAGTTTACTTAAAAGATTGTCTTTTCTATGTTAGAAAGGAAATCATTCAAACAGTTTGCACGTAATGCAACGTAAATGCACATATTCAGTATATTATTAAAATTGATTCTTATGAAGAGCATCTACCTTTTAGTTAGAGTTCAACTCATAATTCTTTGTCAAAAACCAGTTATATATATTAAACTGCCCCCATTCAGTATAGTGGTTAGTTGCTCTGACTGCCGACCGAAGAGTCCGCATTTGAATGCCGGAGAAGACGTGGATCTTTGTAAACGAACAGGATCTGTGCGGCATGGGGTCACTTAAAATATGAGGCGAGCCGAAAGTCCTCTCAAGAGGTTGATTGTAGGAGAAGAGGGGTAGAAAACCCTAACCATTCCCCCAGGGCGCTCTCCTTCAAAATTGGGGGCGGAACTGAGCAAAGTCATGCTGTCACCTGTATGGTGTCCAAGGCTCTTGCCAACGACTTGGCGCAATGTTGCCTCCTTGCCACGATGAATTTCGTGAGTGCATTTTGATCACTGATAGTTTTGTAAGGCTACAAGAAACTGGCATTATCTGGAATTGCGGCGTTAATTGTTTTAGGAAAGTTTCACTGTATAATCAGTTGATTTAGGTATAGTAATTTTTACGTGGATATGAATTTTGCATAAGTAACTGAAAGATTTCACAAGACAGTTAAAACCAAAGCTTTTCAAATCATGAGTTTTGTATGGGCATTGTTTTAGCATTACTTTCAAATATAGTTAGAGTAATATTTAAGCATTATTTTCTTTCATTAGTTATACTGCGGAAATGCTCGTTACAATTTTCTGCATTAAATTTATCTGGTTGTATAGATATTAACGCAAAAACTGTTTGTAAACAAATGTAACTGTATGTGCTTAATTGCGATGACAGTAATTTTAACTGTGGGTATAAGGCTATATAAAAGATTTATTTATATTGCTAAATGCTGCAGTATATAAATTTCATTTGGCAGTCTAAATACATGAAATGCTCAGCACGAAGGGGTATTTTTATAGTATATAATCTACGGTCACGAGCAATAGCTATCTTTTCAGTACTTTAAGTTTTATTTTTTAATTTTACTATTTAGAAATTTTACACTTCAAAATAGTATTTCTATACAGTTTTTAAAGTATTTTTTCTGCAATAGAAGTGTAAATAACTTACACCTAAAATACTGACTTAAATTTATTCCAACAATGCATAGCTTTAATTAAATTTATGTTCGTTGGAGATGATATACGAAACACCTTTTGTAATAATAAATTATTAATATATATATATATATATATAAGTTAATTATTAAGCATTTTTACGTCGAGAATTACATGTTGTATAAATACCTATTACGTTATAGATTTTATTTATATAAAGTCTGTGGAATATCACTAAAAGTGAGATACAGAATAAGATATTATACGCTATGATATATTTCCTCAATTCCCGAACTGTGGGTTGAGAATCGGTATTTGTCGAGTCTTGTAAACTTTTTAAAGTTTATTTTGTTACAATATAATTTATTGCATTTTGGGTATTATTAAGTTTATTATATTCTTATATTGATGTTTTATTTATATTTTGACAGATACAGGTAGCATTCAAAGTACTGTAAAAAGATTTTCGACACAGTATTTGTATATTATTATTTCTTCACTACATTATATTCTAGGATTCAAACTCCATGCAAAATATCTATGTGTATGTGTGTCATAATAAGCTTCCAGGTGTTGCTATCAGTAGTAAGGGAGTTTTAAGGAGATAGCAAGTATGCTAAATTTGAACTTCTTGTTAAATTTCTAATAATCAAGTTCCTTATTCTTTTCGCTTGCTTGTTTATTTAATGTTTTTACTTGTAATAGTTTTTCTCTTCCTCAAAATTAGGGTTTTGTCTAGTTTTGTTTAAATTTGGTTTAGTGCGTTGTAGGTAACTTAAAATTAAGCAAATGTTAGAAAGTACCATCCTTTGGCAATATATTTCTCTTAGGTGTCAAATTGTTAAACAAGCTGATGTGATTAAATTCCATTGTTTAATTTCTCAATTAAAGAACTGAAATACAGTGTAATGCATATATATATATATATATATACATACACATATATCATCCGATGGTTGTGAATCATGACTTTGGTTATTATCTTTTTAATTTTTTCATAATTATATTATAAGGTATTTCTCCCGCCTTCTTCGCATGCCTTCGCGGTGTAGTGGTCTGCATGCTCGACGCGTAACCAAGAGGTCCGTGGTTCGATTCCCGGCGAAGGCGTTGCTTATTTTTCACTTCTCCTGCCTCGAAATAACCTAATGTCTCTACAATATAAAGAAAGTTTAAAATTTTGTAAAGAGAATTTATATAAATATTTTGTAATATGTTTGTAGGTACTGACGTGTATAGAGAAGGACAGGGGCTTGTAGGCTTCTAGATATTTATAAAAATTTTTTCTTCGCATTGAATTTTATTTAAAATTACTTTGTGTGCTTCCCCATATTTAGGTCTGTACATTTCATCACTACTATTGTGTACTTTTGCTGGTTTATGCTTATAATTATTAGTTTTTATGGAAGTTCTCAGTTATGGAAATTCTTAGTCAGTCTACAGTTCTATTTTTGTGTATTGTTTTTTATAGGAATTCTGTGTATGGGTACCCGTTCTATGTATGGATACTCCACTATCGTATAACTCTATTGGTTTTGTTTATGGGTTTTTGTCTACTGTTTTGTGCAATGATTTTGCCAATGGGTACCTGTATTAGTCTGTAGATTTTTATATACTGTCTTTTACAGAAATTTGGCCTATTGATATCCGCATAGGCTGAGTTTTTGTATACTGGTTTCTATGGGGAATAGACCTACGGAATATCCATTTTTAATGGAGATTTGCCCTATGGAAACGCATAAAATTCTGGTTTCAGTCTATGGGTTTTTACAGGGATTTTGTTTATAGTACCATGTTTTACAGTTTTCTGTTTATGAGTTTTTATAGGATTTGGCCTACTGGTACCCGTACAGTTGTATGGGTTTTTACGGGGATTTCGCCTACGGGTATCCGCAGAACTGTAAGGGTACCCGTAAGCCAATTCCGCGTAAAAAATTTTATGGGTTTCTACGGGGCATTTTTAGCAGGGGCGTTCTTCACTATATAGAAAAACAAGTCATCAGTTTACTTCAAATACTTTCGCTACAGTTTTTGCTCAATATAATGCTTAGTTTTTCTTAAGGTTTTTACATTGTACATCTAATAAACATGAAAATATTTTGACATGAAATATGCTAAATAAATTGAATATAATAACAATTTGTTTCCAATTGCATGGAACGGTTGTAGGGTTACACTTGATCTGGCAATGCTGTCTTAGTACAATAACCCTAACAGATATAAAGCGAATTATCGCTATATGTAAAACCATGACAAAGTCATGAGAAGATTAAAAATGGCCTTTTTATTTTAGCAGAATATAGAACATAAAGGCACATACTCTCTTACGATATAATTTCTACAAATCATGATGATGCAAAATAAAATTGAACAGTCCAAGTTAAACGTGAAACTGTAGTCAAAGATTACACATCCAATTACTATACTAGAAGCTGGCTCACTACCGGAGCGTCGGAATTAAAATGTCAGCAACGAGAAAACGCAAAGCCAAATATAATGCTCAGTTTACCAGAGCAATAACCAGAGCTGGCAGGAAACTAATACGTAACATGCACTCGATGCCAGAAACACGCTCTGTCTTAAAATCTAAAAAAAAACCTCAGTTTAAATACCGGCTACTAAATTGCATTCTGGTGAGGAACACGGAAAACAGAAGTTACAGTTAAGGCTGAAATTATAAATATCTGGTTGATTAACATAAAATTCTCTACAAAGTCAAGCTTTATAAATTTACAAAGTACCAAATGATTTAAAAAAATCTCAAAAGCTTAAATGATTTACAGCGTTTTTCAAATCTGGTACTCTTTTTGGTATTAAAAACTGCGGAATCTCATCTTGAAATTAATTTTGGAAACAATCGCAACTCTTATGTGCTCCTGCATAATTTAAGCAAAAGCTAAGTGCATAACCAAAAACTAAGCACACACACGTTTTAATGAATTCTGAGCAAACAAATCGTCGATAACCGATTATCTTCGCGAAAAACAGAGCAATGTTTGTTTTACAAATCCTGATTGGCCACATTCTCTAGTAAAAGATAATTATGAGCGGAGTTTTCAAAGAATTAATTTAATTTCATTATACCTAATACTAAAATATTCTTTCTGGTTTCCTTGAATAAAATTTTCATACTCTTACTTATGGCTACACGAAATAAAACATTGTAAAAAATTGAAATGAAAAAGGTGAGTTTTCAAAAATTAAAAAAATTATTAGGAAGTTATGATCAGAAATATGTATCAAAATTTGAAAATATGGTCAAACATTTCAGCAGAATAGATATATAAAAAGTTGAAATTACAAAATATATTGTTGACCATTTTCTAAATGTCACAAATAGTATCGCAGTGTGAAGTAACTGATGGAAAAGATTTTACATTCTCGCAAGAAATGCAATTCTCAATTATTCAACAAATATTTCATATTGAAATATCAGTCTTTTGACTTCAGTGTGATTCATGAAGAGCTAAAAGCTGAAACAAATGTTTCTCAGTATTTATATTGGCATTAACACAACAAGAAGCATTTACATTTTCATTAACGCAGTCGTCCTTACCAATTTCTCCTCTAAATTAAATCAGCTTAAACTGCCCTTAGTATAAATTCTTTACCTACGGTGAATGAGAGCAGATACTTTTTTTATCGTTCTATCAATGGCTACACTTTAAACACTTGAATGATTGAGTTCATATTCTTTTTTGCTTAAAACATACAAAAATGCTTTATAATGCGTAACATGCTTTATGCATTTATTCACAGTCGTACTTACGTGATAAAAAACAAAAGGGAAGAATAACATGTATTACCGGATTTCCCCCTTGCTTACTTTTCCTCATTGTGTTTAACATCAAGCTCTGAATCTTTAAAAATATCTTCGTGCTTCCAGAGAACGAGCTTCCCTAAATTTTATTTAATTAGTTCACTTAGTGATTCTTTTCATCTTACTATTAAGGACAAACCTCGCAAACTACCTGCGAAGGTCGTCTTGAACCTTTCTCTTCTAACTTTTGAACTTCATGCCGCCCACTACAAGAACGGCCTATCACAGCGAAGCAATTACGAACTGACATTCACTGAATTAGCTGCGCATACACCTTAACTAATTACTAACGAATGATTTAGGCTAAGGAGAAGCAGAAGCAACAATAAGAATGAGCGAAATTCAAGTTACAGGAAAGTAGAAATGAAAATATCTTATTAGATATCTTAGTGTTAATATTACTGTGGATTGCTGTTGGAATGTAGGTTTCTCTTAAAAGAACTAATATTGTGATAGTTATCTGTAATTTATCCATGACTACTTTTCATTGGTTATCTGTTATTGCTAACTTATACTCCCTTGTCTGACAGCAACATCAACCCAAGCTCACGAAATTCCTCGTGGCAAAGAGCGCTCAAGATACGCCTTCATTGGCAACAGCCTTGAGCACCTTTACTCATCCCCCCCAATTTTGATGGAGAGCACCCCGGGAGGGGGACGGGTCCGAGGGTCTCCCACCCCTCTCCCCTTCCACCAAATCACCATGCCGCACCGACAGAATACATTTACAAACATCCACGCCTTCTCCGGGATTCGAACCCGGGCCCTTCGGCACGGCCGCCAGTGACGCTAACCGCTGGTGGCTTTGGTTATCTTCTTACTGTAATCACAGAAATTAAATTATTCGCAAAATTTTTCTTCTCTCGATTTTCGGGCGATAAAATTAGGGGGAAAATTGCGAGGAAATGGGGTATTGTAATAATTTTAACAATTACTTAGTGATTTAGCTAACGAGCGTACCTTTAACTTAACATAGGGTAATGAAATTTAAATCGACAGAAATAATAATTCTTTTTAGATTAAAGTATAATGAATTTACTATCGTGATTGACTAATATCTTAAACGCCTGTTCTGTCACTTGACGGCAGCGTTTACAAGTGGCAAGTGGCTAAATGCTCAAAACAATAGTGGTTTCATCCGGCGTTTGATCAGGAGATTTAGTGTGAGGGGGTGCCCTGTTATTTTCTTATTTTCCGCATTTATGACGTAAATACCTTAATACTCCTATGCGAAGGTGTTCGTTCTCTTAGGTTAATAACCAAATCAAATTTGCTGTCAAGGTGAGATAAGATTCCAGATAATAGAATACTTAGACAAGTATTGAAAAATAAGGAAATAAATGCAACTGAAGTTAAATTAGAAATGAAGATAAACTGGAATTTCGAATTCCGGCTTGGTTATTGCTGATTTTTCATGTTGTCTGATTCAAAATAAAGCTCATAAGTGAATTGGACTGACAAAATTAATTATCCAGTCTGATTTGGAGACTTAAAAATTAGCGATGTTTAGTACTTATGCATATGTGAGTATTTTGATAAAACCGTAAATTAAATTGAAGTAATGTTAAGCTGATGTACTACGGGTAAACTGTAATCAACTGTTTTTTACCATTTAAAGTTAGGTTTTATTTAGTTGTACTGACAATTACTTTAATTTTTTAGCCTTTTCTGAATTCTCTTATTTCCCTTCGCATTTCCTCGCCAAGATGCAAATTAAGTAGGTCAACGGGAGTGTTTAAACTGTTGAAACGAAAAGGTTAAACAGAGCGTGATTTCGCTAGGTAAACGCACTTTTATCATTTTGTTCTACAGTTGTTTGTCGTAGTAGCGGCTACACATTCTGGCCCTCTAGATAGTATATCGCCGCTGTAGGTTTCTGAGGTTAGGTTTAAACTTGAATTGTGCGGTCTAGCACTACTTTTATCTTAAATTTATTGTTAAATTACCTTTACGTTCTCGCCGTGAGTAACCGGTGCTGTAGTATGCACGTAAGTCCGTGCCTTTCTGTTAAAGAGTTGTGATTAATAATAGAGTCTTTTACACTC
>KK117188.1:247439-258681 GCA_000611955.2 Stegodyphus mimosarum
TCTTTCCCTGTTGTGTTCATCTTGACACCTGTGCGAGAATTCGCAAAGGTTTGAAATCCAAGTAGATCTAGTCCTACTGTGCGACAGCCAAGAAGATTAGATCTTATAAAGTTATGAGCATAAAAAGAAAAGACAAACAAAAACGGTCAGCGACCCCCCCCTTCCCAAAATGAATAAAAGTAACGCAGAGCTGGTCATTCAGAAGAGCCCACTAGTCAGAATTATGTATCACTATATTTCAACTGTAATAAACTAAATTTTATCATTTAAAGTTATAAGCACATAAGGAAAAAGCTAACGAAAACTGCCAGTAACACTTATAATAAATGAAGATAATGCATGTAAAGCTAATCATTAAGAAAGACTCATTGGTGAGAATAATGTATCATTATGTTTCACAAACAGTGGAATAAACAATTATTTAGTTTTTAAAAAATGCCACACATGTAGTATAAAAAGTAATTTATGATGTCTTAAATAAAAGTAAAAATAGTGATGATTTATGAGCTTTATATTGTGGATCCATATTCGCACATCTATATTCTAAAATTTACTTCCGAATATATTTATTTATTCTTGGCTTATAATAGAAATGCTAGAACAATATTAACAAAAAACAAAGTATGTTGTACAAAGGTATTTGCCGATAATAAATTTCAGCTTCTGTGACTCAATATGTGAATGAGACTCAGACGGAAAGAACAAAAACACACATAATGTGTCGCACAGTGGCTCATTAATCATGAATAAAAACATTATCGTGCCCCGAAATTCAACCATAAGAACATAATCAAAAGATAATGTCACGCAGACGATACGGAAGATTAGTCGAAGAGCATTTATGTCATCTTGCCCAATCGAAGAGTTCCCTCAAACTTTCCTCTGTGTGGCTCATATTGTGCCTTCTTTGCAAATGTGACTTATTGGGCGTGACTGTTGGCTTACTGAGCAAGGCTTCACATGCATCATTTTATATTTTTCGATTCCAGTTCTTTCCCTTCCATTGTACTAAGACATCAATATTTTGTCCTATACAATGATATCTAAAACTTGAATTTCACTTTTACGGGTGCAATAGTCGTAATAATAGTTATGCCTAACATATATATTAATTATGTTTATTAGTTGAACTTAATGAAAATATGAAGTTAAAATTTTAATTAATATCGCATTTTCTTCTTCGTTGTGTCCTTTGTGTTGTGGTTGTCCATTCTCGAAGTCTTGAATACAAGTGCCTTTTAACTGAAGCGATTTTCAAAGGATTTGTTTAATTGTCTTCGTACATTAAAAGCAACTAAAAATAACTTAAAATGCAACCTATAACCTTATAAGGTATTTCTCCCGCCTTCGTAGCATGCCTTCGAGGTGTAGTGATCAGCACGCTTGGTCCCTGGTTCGAGTCCCGACGAGGGCATTGCTCATTTTTCATCTCTTCTGCTCTCAAAAATACTTAATTTCTCTACAACTTAATTTAGAATTTCGGGGAATATTGTTTGATTATTATAGATTCATGTGGTTTAATTTGTTGTTGATTCTATTCTTTATTTTGTATTTCTGTATGTTTCTTAATTATTATTGATTCTGTATTTTAAATATTTATAGGACATTTTATTTTGCCATATTTCCGAAATAATAATTTCAAGATGGGGGAGGGGCGTCTTTAAACCGTTGTAAGAAAGTGAACGCATTCGTCCTATATTTTCTTGCGGTTGGTAGAGTACAATTAATTTTTAAAAAAATCCTCCTCAAAATATCCTTTTACCTTTCCAAAATAAGCGCCGAATCAAGAAAAAAAATTAATGTTGACTATTTTCACGATCACCAAAATTTACCTAAAACATATGCTGAATTATATGGAAAACAGCTGGCAAGTATTTTTTCGATTGTATACTAAATTAGGCTGACAGCTGGTAAAATTCTTCTCAGGTTGCTTTAATAACCGGATAAGATCTCCTCTTTCTTTTGTTAATAATAAGTTTCGGTTAGAAACTTTGGGTTTGTAAAGAACCGCTGATGTTTTCACTTTGTAAACAAATATTTTCAAAAACATTGTAGTGACTGTTAGATTTTTTGGTGCCAGGAAACGTAATAAATCAGCGATGCCTTCATTGAGATTCGAACCACGGATTTTCCAATAGCTTAACCTGCTAACCACTTACCTCAGAGTAGCATGCGTGAGAAAATGCGATAATTTCTCACAGAGTAGAATCGGAAATATTGTTGGTGCATGATGATGTTTAAACAGAAGAAGTAGCACAAAGACTAAGTATGTATCCTACCCGATCTGGTTTTCAAATCTGCCAGACCTAATCATGATATATGAAGATCTGTTTGATGAATTGGATGAAGATAGTGTTTTAACCGTTAACGTGCAGATATTTTCTTATGGTTGCTTGTGAATATTTGTAACATTTTTTTTTACTTACTACATGCTTCGCCCTTAGACACTACGCGGAAAGGGAGGGATGCTCCGTGGAGGTCTTTCTAAGGTAAGCTGGCTCTTATCCACGTTACACATGGGGAAAACTACGCAAACGTCCATGCAGCCAGTCCGTTCGCCGAGACTTGAACCCCGAACCAAACTACCAGTGTTCAGTGGCTTTTACTGCTCAGCCGCTGGTGGCCCATGTTTGTATTATTCAAACAGGAAAAAAGAGAGTTGTAAGATCTCGCCGCTTTTTGCATTACCTCCATTTTGTTAACGCTGAAAATAGAATAGACGCGATTTTTAACATACAAGGCAAATAAGTTTTTGAACTTTCCTTGTTTCTAATTCTGGTGCCTGTAGCGGATAAAATCTCTGATATTTGCCTCAAAGTTGAAATACCGGTGGGCGAGCTGATTGCAGTCTTAGGTAATTTCGTGATTTTTTTCCTTGAAGTTCTCAAATAAGGCTTACATGCCCTTACACAGATAGTTCTCGAGTACTTTCAGTGGTCAGTTGAACAAACAAACGAACAAGCTTCAGATGATTATTCCAACCTCTCGGAATTCACAGCACTGATAAAAACGTTAGTCACATAATATGTAAATTAATTTAGTATCAGTAAGAGAAAACAGCATTTTGTACTTTGAGGGTTTACATTCTTCTTATGACTATCTCTGTTTCACTATTCTATCTCAGAAATTTAGATGAACGCAGGTAATTTATCTGAATCTGAGTGACAGAGTCCATTATCAAAACGCATTTCATGTTAGAGTTTAATAAAGATTATAAGTAACTATACCAAGTTCTTTTAATTCTGCGCTAGGAAATATATCCATTAGGATCTACTATTACTATTATTAATTAATGCTTTAAATGTCATTCCCAGAAGCACTGTTTCGTCGTCTGATGTTAAGATATCTATCTATCTTTCTTTAATTCTGGAACATCATCGGCTGCATCTGGACACACCCGAGTTTTGTGGATAGCGTATTATGACAGCTTATTATTTTGCTGATGAATCTCATTTCCTTTTTGGACAGGCAATCGCCCAGCTTAGTTTGAAGGAGACACGGCCACTGCTCTTTCGTAATTTGCTATTAGGCCACACGCTGTGCCATACGTTCACAAAGTATCAGAAATCTGGAATATCAGCTACAAAATTTTTGGCATAATGCAAAAGAGGACATAATATTGTTACGAATTTCACATTTATTTGGCTATTTATTTGAATTGTAATTAAAATTCCTTTTTATTCCCCCGTGCAACGCAGACGATTTTTGAAGAGAAAGCTACGTCGAAAAAAAAATAGCAATAAAAATAAAAGAGCGCGCGCATTTAATGATTAATAAATAAATATCTCGTAATTACTGTTGCCGTCTAGAAAAATCTAGAAAAATCGTGATTGTTCTACTGATAATTTAAAAGCTTATAAAAGCCGAGGTGAAACACCCCATCTCAGTTGTTGTAGTTGTTGTTGTTGTTGCTGTTAACTTGTAGCTGTAAAAAGCGAACTGCTGTTTGTTTACTTAATGCTGTATTGATTGTAGCGATTTCGCTGTGAGATAGAGTTATTTTATCTGTTTTGAACTGAGTTTTTGTTAAACGTTTGAGATATTGTGATATTGTGCGAAGATCTGTGAAGAAATATTTCAGCATTTTAATTTATTTCTTGTGGAAAGAATGAATTTTTGTTAACTTATAACGACTTGTGCATTTAATATATAACGAACCCGTACGCACGTAACAATTTTTGGTGTCAGAAATGGGGTTTTTGAATGCCATTAACTAGAGCAATGGAAGAACAATTAAGGCAATTCATGGCAGCCTTTGCAGCATTTAAAGAAGAAATTAAAGCTGGCCAAGATTCCGTGAAAGAGGAGATGAAAGCTGGCCAAGAATCTGTAAAAGATGAAATGAAGGCTGTTCAAGAAAAGATTGAAGCTGGTCAAGAGGAAATGAAAAGAGAAATTACCAGCGTAATAGAAAATAAATTCGAGGCCATGGAAGGCAGAATCGACGCTGTTGAAAATAAAGTTGAACACATTGAAGAAAGAGTTTCTGCTGTAAAAGAACAAATAGAAGGAAGGGTTTCTGCTGTGGAGCAACAAATTGATGACAAGATTTCTGCGGTTGCGAAAGAAGTTGATACTTTAAAGAAATTCGTAGCGACGGCAGGAAGCAATTCGGATAGTTTCAAATTTCTACCCATGAATGCTTGTCCTTCTCTGAAGCTATCGACATATGATGGGAAGACCTCCTGGCAAGTGTATAAGACACAATTTTCTATAGTTGCGGAAACAAATGAATGGGATTCCCAAGCTAAGGCCTGTCACCTTGCGGCTTCTCAGATAGCAGACGCAGCGGACATCCTTCAAACTCTTCCCGAAAACAAAAGGCTAGATTTCGAAGCTCTGTCCGGTGCTTTAGAGCTGCGTTTTGGAGAGAAGTGTTTAAAAGATTACAGCAGGCTTCAGTTAAAATCCCGTCAACAGAAGCCTACGGAAACACTCCAGGAGCTCGCCACGGATGTTGAAAGGCTGTCCCACCTCGCCTTTTCGGAGTGCCCGACAGAAACAAGAGAAATCCTGTCCCTGCAATACTTCATCGACGGCATCCGGGATCCTGAAATACAGAAAGCACTGCGAATGGCTGATGTGAAGGATATAAAAAGCGCTCTAGTGTACGCCATGAAGTTCGAGGCAGCACAGCAAGCCACTCGTAACGGTCACCACCCACTCAGAGCTGTGCGAGTTCACGAGCCAGTGGATCAGTTGATGGCTCGTTTAGATGATTTAACAAGACAAGTGAATGCCTTGCAGCGGAATATTGGTGATAAGAAACCGACAGTAAAGTGCTGGAACTGCGGTATTTTAGGGCACATGCGAAGGAACTGCCGAATATTCAAGATCTCGGAAAATAAGACGGACGATATAAACAGAAAATTAAATGCCATGAGATGGAAAAGTAATGACAAAGAACCAAAATGCTGGAACTGCGGAGCTGAAGGCCACCTACGAAGGAACTGCAGAACACCCCAGAGCAGGGGAAGTAAGATCATTTCCCAGCAATGACCCAAGAAGCAAATTAAAGATCATATCGCGGAGCAGAGTTTGAGCGATAGTGAACAACCCCGTTTTAAAGCACTCAAGATTTCTGCAGTGTGGGGCAAGAGTAATGGACTATCCATTAATGGGCATATCGACGGAGTTCCTTGCAGTATGATCATTGATACAGGAGCTAATGTTACCATAATTCGGAAGGATTTAGCTCAAAAGTTTAAGGAAAAACTGATTTGGACGCCCTTTTGTGTTACTCTCCAGACTGCGTCCGGCTAGAAAATTGATGTAGAAGGAAAGTTAAATGTGAACATCACCTTTGGAAGTGACACCTACTATCACACAGCATATGTGGCGGATATTACAGACCCCTGCATACTAGGATTGGACTTTTTAAGGAAATATAATTTTTGCTTAGACTTCAAAACCAACAAACTGTTTTCAGCGTTTGAGGCCATGACTATCGATCCTCAGAAAGGCTCTTCACCACAAAACGCCGACGTGTCTTCTGAAACACCCTGCTCAGAAAGGGGCCGAAATCATACTGAGATCGAAGAGAAACCAGAGACTACCAGCAATTCTCCAGCCCAGATGCTCATCGGTCGTGATCTTCGTCTGCCTTGTGATTTCTTATCTGACCGCCTTGCAGATGCGCCTTCATCGTCTGAGGAATACATCCAAGATGTCCAGGCCCGGTTTGAAGTGAAGCACCTTTCTGCGCGAAAGCGAGTCAGCTTGGCGACGAACAAGATGAAGACCCGTTACGACACGAGAGCTACTGGCCATCGTTTCAACGAAGGAGACAAGGTGTGGTTATGGAGTCCGACTCGACGGAATAGACTTTCTCTGAAACTACAGTCACCTTGGGATGGTCCTTACACAGTCCTAAACAGGCTGAACGACGTCGTGGTTCGGATCCGTAAGTCATCGAACTCTAAACCTAAAGTCGTTCATTATGACAGGTTAGTTCATTACTATGGCCATAGTACGTAGTGTATATAGTTGTAAATAATAATGTACATAGCATAAGACCATGGTCCTATTTGTATTTAGTATTTGATTTCTATTTGTTAAGTATTAGTATTTGATAAGTATTTGTATTTAATAGCATTTGTATTTGATAGTATTTGTACTTAGTATTTGATAGTATTTGAATTGTATTCAGCGTTGGATAGAATTTAATTTGCTGAAAGTAACTTATTGGAATTATTGTTTATTTTGTTATTATAAAGTAATGTTTATTAGAACACTGAGGCCTTAGTTGTAAGTTTGGCTTCCTGTCCAAGGATTGTACTGCCCGGGACGTGCAGTCCTTGGAAAGGGGGCAGTGTTACGAATTTCACATTTATTTGGCTATTTATAGAATTGTAATTAAAATTCCTTTTTATTCCCCCCTGCAACGCAGACGATTTTTGAAGAGAAAGCTACGTCGAAAAAAAAATAGCAATAAAAATAAAAGAGCGCGCGCATTTAATGATTAATAAATAAATATCTCGTAATTACTGTTGCCATCCAGAAAAATCTAGAAAAATCGTGATTGTTCTACTGATAATTTAAAAGCTTATAAAAGCCGAGGTGAAACACCTCATCTCAGTTGTTGTAGTTGTTGTTGTTGTTGCTGTTAACTTGTAGCTGTAAAAAGCGAACTGCTGTTTGTTTACTTAATGCTGTATTGATTGTAGCGATTTCGCTGTGGGATAGGGTTATTTTATCTGTTTTGAACTGACTTTTTGTTAAACGTTTGAGATATTGTGATATTGTGCGAAGATCTGTGAAGAAATATTTCAGCATTTTAATTTATTTCTTGTGGAAAGAATAAATTTTTGTTAACTTTTAACGACTTGTGCATTTAATATATAACGAACCCGTACGCACGTAACAATATCTTTGTATTGTATCCATGGAATGCCATATATTTGCAATTATCTCTGCCAGAGAAGTTGTACACCTTACGTATAATATTTGGGATGTATTAAAGGAATAATAAAAAATTTACGCCTTTCTTATTATAATCATGTCTTTATTTCTTCATGTGCATCATACATGTTAAATTTCATTCAACTTGGGCAATGACTTTGGAATATCCCTATTTTTCTCTCTCGTCAAGAGGAACATTCGAAATGCAATCAAATCATCAGTAGATAAAGTAATAAATTAGCAAAGCACAGAAAATTGGAGACACCGTTTTTTAATTTTTCAATCTCTCTGAATCTATTTCATTCTGCTTTCTAAACATCTCTTTCTAATACCTGAAATATATCTTTAGTAATGTTATTTAATGAAACTAAAATGCAAATTTTTTCAAAAGGCTGCACGATTAAATACTACTTGATTAGTCGATCGTGACTGCTATAAAACAACTCGGTTAATTTTTAGTTTGTGCTAATTTTGATTGCATAGCACATTTAGATTTTTATATGATTCCTCCAAGAAAAAACTCATGCGTAAGTTGTTATGTATATTTAGATACATATATATATCTAACTCTATATTTAAATCTATTTTTGTAGAGCCATTAGGTTATTTCGAAGCAGGATACATGGGAAATGAGCAATGCCCTCGCCGGGATTCAAAACACGGACCTCTCGAATACGCATCGAGCGTGCTGAACTATACCACGCAGTTATACCACGAAGGCATGCAAAGAAAGCGGGAGAAATACTTTATATACCTCCTTTTTTAAAGGGCGACTGGGGTTTAGGTGACCTAGTTGCCAAATCCTGGTGGTGGAGAATCATTATTCACCACCTTTTTTGGTTCGGACTACACTGTAGAGACATTAGGTTATTTAGAAGCACGAGGGATGAAAAATGTGCAGTGCCCTCGCCGAGACTCGAACCACAGACCTCTTGAATACGCGCCGAGCATATTTATCACTACATTTGTAAGGTTTTAGTTAAACTAACCAAGTTTTATTTTAATTTAAATCTTTCTATCTCCTCTCTGTTTCAACTTCCCGTCAGAAGAAGCGCGCGTTTTCAGCTTATGCTAATTTTTGAAGTACAGCCAAGTACTATTTAAACCAGAGGTAGAAACCTCTTAGTGTGAGACAGCTTTAGTCTCAGATCACGCTCATTCTCGTTCGTCTGACCAGCTAGCAGCTCAAATTATAAGCCATAGTGCTTACTACGTGATTGCATATTGAAATAAATTGAAGTGCGCTAGTATTAGTATTTCTTGCTACGCACCATTTAGTGAGAGGCCAAACTCCGCGATTTGCTCTGCGAAGCAAAGTTTAATTACATTTCTATTTTAGGTTTAGTATTATATTTATTTGATTGTTAAGTTAGGCCCAAGTGTGGTCTTTGACTTTCTGTATCTCTCCCGAGTTGGGAAGTGTGTAAATAATAGTGATTTAATAAAAGAGGATTTCAAATCCCTTTCAAGTGCAGTTATTCTCCAGCACAGTATCTACATCAGAACAAAGCCAACATTTTTCAGCTCACTGTTCCAGAGCAGGACTGTAGTTTAGAAGGAAGCTCACTGTTCCAGAGCAGGACTGTAGTTTAGAAGGAGTTACTTCACCATGTTCCCTAAAGCTATGCATAGAACACTCAGTCCTGACACATTACGAAGGCATGCTAAGAAGGCGGGAGAAATACCTTATATACTACTCCTTTTTTAAAGGGGGACTGGGGATTAGGGAACCCAGTCGCCAAATCCTGGTGGTGGAGAATCATCATCCACCACCTTTTTATTTCGGGGCCACTTGTAGAGACATTAGGTATTTATTTTTTAAAGTCGGAGAAATGTGAAAAATGAGTAATGCTCTCGGCGGGACTTGAACCACGGACCTCTTGAATACGCGCGGAGTGTGCTTGACCATTACACACCACGAAGGCATGTGAAGAAGACAGGAGAAATACCTTATATATTTAGATATCTAAATCTATATTTAAATCTATCTATATCTTAACTATCTACATCTAAATCTATCTATATCTAAATCTATCTATATCTAAATCTATCTATATCTAAATCTATAAGTCTATAATCTATAACAATCTATATTTAAATTTATATATAATATCTATCTATATCTAAATCTATATTTAGATCTATATTTAAATAGATAGTTTAAAGGAGAGGAGGTAGTTTAGATGGCTTGTTTACGGAAAATTTCCTAATCATTTGATATAAGAGATACAGAGATATGAGTGAGTTGTTATATATATTTAGATATGTAGATATATATTTAGATGTTTTCTCCCTACTATTTCGACTATGAAAAATAAGCTCTTATTTCCTTTTTGCATGTGAAACCCCAAAATAGAAGCTTTGCATAATTTTCCCCTAAAAGGTGTCACATGAAAAAACTTCGCGTAGCCTGAAAGCTTACGTTTTTTGTTTCCTTTCTTAAATCGGAACCGCGGATTTATGATCAGCCATTCAAAAGATATTTCGTCATATAGTCTTTCTTGAATATCCTGTATCATTGCATTATTAATGCATATAATAGTATAAATACTTCCAAACTACAATGCAGTTAAAATGAAGCTCAATTAAATTATTAATTAAAAGTATATAATTAAAGCAAGTTCTTTATTTAAAATATAATATTAAATTTGAACAAATACATGGTGTTGAGAACAATATTTAATATTAAATGGTATATTGCAAGCCTTGTGCTGTATCTGCATAATGTTGAAATCAATACCTGATATTTTAAATCGTTACTTTGCATTTAATATTACTTTTTATCAAATAAAATTACTAATACGCAAAATGTATACTTAATAATACCATATGTGTAATACTTAACTAATACGCAAAATGTTCCAAACGTACAGATAGCTAGAGTCTAGAATCCATTTTATTTTTTGAAATTTCTAGCGAATATATAAAATTTTGATCCTATTAATATTTCTATTGTGTACTCTCAGTTTTTGAACAAATCTTTTACACATGAATTTGCAACCCTTAAACTGCACTCAAAAGTGAAAAATTAATTCAGTAGTTTTATTTTTGATGTAAACGAGAGCCATTCTGGATAAAATACTCAGCATTAGTGGTTCGCATATTAAGTTTAACTCCAATTGGATAAGCTATTTACAGTGCTTTCAATGCTTTACTCCTGTCCCTTTCGTAATATGTTTTTGTCAGGAATATATAGTTACGAAAACAAATATGTGAAAGCGTATGCTGTCCTTTGCGCTATTAACTTTTATAACCTGAATGGTGTAAGTCCGCGAATTCAATTACTACCTGCTGGTATTAGAGCTAATCAACACCAGTAACGCATCCCCATAATATATTCAAATGATTCAAACACCAGCTCTGAATGCTTTAGTGGATAATGAATAAGTAACTCCAAGCTCTCATTTACTTTGTGGCTTATACTTCAACCCGTGTAATGCACTTTGGGCGAGTCCGAGTAGTTACAGCCTAGCAGAGCATCTGAAAGCTTCCAGGGAGAAAGTTGTTATTTGAGACGAAGTAATAAATACAGACGAATGTTTTCTCTTACTTACATTTTTCTCTTTCACATTAAAATTTTTCTTTATTGGAACTTATAGGTTGAACATTTAGCATTTAAGCAACTCCATGAAAGTAGCGTTCACAACGATGCTCTTATGAAATTATATTAATTAAAAGAAAACAAACGTAATTTTGATTAGAAACCAAAGCCTTCACCGCTAAAATTACTTTAAAAACTTTAACAGCTATTTACCTTTTTTTAACCCTAAAGCAAGCCTGGAAGCATTTTCTGAAGTTTTTAGAGACAGGGTATATATATATATATATATACATATAATAT